>JAOYNN010539787.1:0-14183 GCA_025770095.1 Goniobranchus kuniei
TGCAGGGTTCACCTTGAAGTTGAAGCCTGTAACATATTCTCTCTGTGTGAAATATATTTATTTTTGTTTGTATCAACTTCTTTGTATCTATGAACGAGGTTTTACACGAGCAAAAATAACCACGGTCTTCATGGAGAGAATATGACACACGTCAGGGTGATTGAAAACTGCTGAGGCATAGCTGAGGCCCAGTGAGGCACAGCACAAGATGGCGAGAGAGGCTGGCTCCTACTTTGCCGATCGATAGGAAACGTGTGAGACGTCGAAGCAGCTTAAAATAACTTGCAATCTCATTGGTGACCTACAGGTCAAGTTCATTCAAAGAAAGAAAGAGGATGATTTGGGTTCATGGCAAGGTGATCTGTGCGTGATCAACATGTGATGTGGAGCGTGATGAGGTTCGCTTTGCCAATCAGTAAGAATGGCGCGAAACAGCATAGAAGCTTAAAATAACTTGCAATCCCATTGGTGACCTCTGTAGTTGTTTATAAATGTAACTTCCGGATCAATTTCCTTGAATGGAATTAGAAATTTTCAATTGAAAATGATCATTGTCACCGTCTGATTTTGATGGCCGGCGCCTTTCACAGGAAGGAGCGGGGCGTCCCGCTTTGGTGGCCTGCGCGGGACTCAGGTGGGAGGACCACGCACAGGATTCCATGGCATTTGCCTCGGCAGGGTTATTTGTGTGTCAAAGGTCATGTTTTACTTCTTCTACAAATATCAGAAACAGCATTTAAAAAGATTCCTCAGTATTTCACACTGTTCTCATCTCTATCACAGTAACATAACCTAAAATAACCTCACAGTAACCAACACAAATGAAAAAAAAAAAAGAAAACATCACTGTTGTCAGCTATTTAAGACATGAATCAGGTTGTAGTGGTTGGTAGTATTCATCTACATGCACCTCAAGAGGCATAAGAAAACTAGCTTCAATTCATCATTTTATAAAGATATCTGTGGGTAGTTTTTCTTCTTTTTAAATATCTATAACACAAGGTGTCCCATAATTCACAAGTCAATTTTAAGATTAATCAGAGTTTTTCATAAAACGTTTTTCAGGTTTTTCCAACCGGAAATGACTGGCCTGACATTTGGAAAGTTGTTTGGTGCCCAAATTTCAAGTCTCAATTCACAAGTATGGAAAATTTTAGTATTCCACAGCACATAAAAACTGTAGAACATTTCTTTGAAAATCAAGGCTCCGTTATCTTGACCCAGGGGCCTTCCAGGGGCATTTCTATGAAAGACATCCACCTTTAAGTCCATGACACTTAGAATTAGTCACCGTTTCAAAAAGCAAAAGTCTGTTAGTAATCTGCCATGAAGCGGTAGGCCAAAATCCCTGCGAACTGCTGAACTAAATGAGCATTGCAACTAAGCCTTGTGAATGATCCAACTAAATCTGTTGGAGGTAAATCTAGTCAATGAAATGTCTAAGAGCCAATGGAAAGAGTTCTGAAGGATCTACACATGCATCCTTACAAAAGCCAGCTTGTTCAAGAAATAAGGCCAGTTCGTTTTGAATATCACCAGGCTTTTTCTGTATGTTTTCAAGAAAATGGCACAAGAGTTGACAATGTCTTTATCCAGAAACTTATAATGGGAGATAAGGCCAACTTTCATTTGAACTTGAGATTTTTGGGGCATAGAAAATCCTTGAGCTATCCATCAACGCCAATAGTATTTAAGGAAAGCTAGAGGATCATTGGCCCACAAATTTTTTTTAAGATAAATAAGCCTACACTGTAACTTTCAGAATGGAGCCAGGTACAGAGAAATACTGCAGCAGTTTATTGTCCCAGCACTTGAAAACACGCCAGATATGTGGTGGCATAGGATGGGGCAATAGCATATACCATAAGGGAAACTGGCTGATACGAGACATTTTTGGAGACAGGATCATTCCAAGAGGTGCTGACTTCAACTGGCCCACTAATTCCCCTGACGTAACCGCAGCAAATTTCTTCCTTTGGATTATCTTTAGGACTCTGTTTACATCAATGGATCACAAACATTGAACGACTGAGAGATTATTTTGAAATGCAAATTCGAGACTTCGAGCAAGACAATATGTTGACGACCACCATTCTAAATGTGTTAAAAAATGCACAAGCTTGCAAAGCTGAAAATGTCGCCCATTTGCTTGACATTATTTGTCTTAAATAAAGGTAATCAAATTTCCAAGGTCTTGGTGAACATGCGACAAAAAATGGAGTTATTTGCTTTATTTATCAATCCGCAATTGATTTTTAAAACTGAATCAGGAATTACGGGACACCCTTTACTTTGATATCATAAAAATGGTAAAAACATCAAGTCTGCCTCCATTTACAATACATCCCTATGATTTTTCAATATGAATTTCATGATGAGATACTTGAAAGATTTGTCACCTACAAACATTATACTGAACAACTTCTTGGAACTAATGTGATTAATCTTCTATAGGCCTACCTGAAGAAATGTATTAAACAAAGAACAATATATTACTTATTATGGCATTTACACATCCTTCATGTTTTATTAATAACCTCTAAAGTCCATGAACATTGGCAATTATAAACCAGTAAATCTGTTCCTAAGTGTGTATTTTCCAAAAAAAAAAGTAATTTTTTGGAAGAAAGAAATATAACATGACCAATGGAGGATCAGATCTGCATCCAAGTCTGAGAAACATAACAAATGTTTGAAGAACCCAATAAGTCGACATCGAGGTCACCACGTGAATAAAATGGATGATTTCTACGACTTCTTCTCCAAGTTGCCTTTCAACTATTTAACCTCACAACATGGTATTAGTGGGTCTGTCTTATCTTAAGCATATAAGGCAAAAATGAAATTTTACAAGCTTGCAAATGCTTTTTACAATGAGGCTCTGAAAGGACTTTTACTCTTAAACCATAGGAGAAGAGTAGTGAAGATGACATTGAGATTTTAGCAGGATGCATAGATCAAGCCCCATATAATTAAAATGCCCTTACTTGACTCCTGATCACTCCAGCACTGGGTAATCCACGAAGTAACTGGTTGAAAATGTTCCCTTCTCCATCAACTATAACCTCAAAATTTCTTTATGTGGACTTTGCTGAAACTGACAGTGTATGAAATAACATTCATTCAATCATTTGATGTGGAGTAAAAGAGCTTTCTTCAGTTGGATTTTTTAAAAGAACAAAAGGTTTTTGTTTTACAATGGCTTGTACATTATTTTTCAAACACCTTCAAAAGATCTCTGCATCTATATAGTTGAATTTCATGACATCATAGTTCTGTGAAATGGCTTTAAAATTGTCTAAATCACTTGGTTTTAAATGTCTACCATTTATTTTGTCACTGCTAACAATATTCTAGCCAAAATTGACAACAGGCAGAGCATCAGATATCAAAACTAAACATTTTCTGAGTTGACAGCCACTAATAAATCAACAATTCACCATCAATGCTGCCTCAATTTGTGTCACAAACATTTCAGTCTAATTCAATTAATTCTTTCACAACACATATAACAAAAAATATTTACATTATAACATATGCTCAATAACATTCCAGATGCTAGAACTTTTACTACATAAAAACAGATTCCTGGCATATTTGTGCAGAGTCAAGACCTCAAAAATCGAAACCCTATAAAGGCTAGAATCACAATAGTTGCCGTTATCCAAAATGCCATCTTATATGTGGAGTCAAATGGTGATCTCAAAACTTGGCTCTGAAAAAGAACATGAAAGAGAAAGAACCACAATGTAAGAAGAAAAAATGCACAAACTCATGATGTCAGTGAATTCAAGAAAAAATTAGCATTTCCCTTTTATGTGAAGTGACAAGGGGAAGAGCCAAACTACTGGAATATGTAATTTTCTTCATTTTATAAGCACAAACATTATAAATTACATATGAAATTAAGTCTCCAGACAAAAGTAACATTTTAATTGAAACAATACAATTCAGGACTTGCCAGGCTCCAGACACCAATTTCACACTCAATTTTTTTGCCTTTTTTTATTTCTAGTTTATTCATTTCTGATGTATCTTTTTGAGACATTTTAAGACCTATTAGTTGAACTCCTATTTCTTCAATATCATACCATATGATGGGGGTCTCAAACCACAAATAACATTACTTACATCTCTTTCGAAATCAAACAATTCTCCCTAAGTTCGTCCTTATTTGGTGTAAATTGAAAGAGGCCAGAACAATTACGGATATTAACACAGTAGTGATTGGCTAAGCATCCGCTGGCTATCTGCCCGCTTCGCCTATGTGGCAGTTTTTGGTACAAAAAATAATTTTGTCATTAAAAAACAGACCTCTAAGTGGCCGATTCAAAATCAGGAATTTCACCTAAGTGTCCATTTCGACAACCGAAAATCCCTTCCAACCCAACAAAAATTTGTTGTTAATGCGTCAAAATACAATCATAAAACTGAATGGGACATTGCATTATGTTACAATATGCGGATAAAAATGTGGGCCTTATGTGTCCAATGCATGTTGTGGGTAGGCCATTGCACCACCACGAGGGGGACAGCAGCCATTTACTTCTCACCCATTTCCATTGGCTGAAACTTTGTTTGACATTACAGGTGTATGCAATTTCAACCAATTGCCACTTGTCTATTCAGAGTGGCCACCCCCTCCCCTGTCTTTCTTCACCCTTGATTGGATTGAAAGAATTGCTAGCGTGTCAATGTTTGCCCTGCAGGGCTACGTTATTGAGGCAAATCGCCTTTTGACTGTCCGTAGTGACCACCACTTCCCTCTCGGTCACCCACTCATAAGATTGAAAGAATTTCGAGCGCATCGTCTTTGATTGTCCAGATGTCTTAGCCTGACTGTCTGAGGTCTCTTTCAAAGGAATGGTGCAAAGCGACCATATGACCATGATGGGTATGCAGAGAAGAGTTTATTGCTGGTTACCTAAAGAGTCGCTGAGACTGGCACTTTCCTAGCTTTCCATTTAGGGCTTTTACGTCATCTTGGAAGGACAGAACAATTCAGTCTTAAAATAAATGTGTAAGTGCCGTTTTTCCTTTCTTATGCATTAAAATGTGGAGAACAAAGCATTGGCTTCATATGTATCCTCCATAAACGAGGTTATCTTCCTGAAAATCGACTTTCGCTTAAGTGTCTGTTTCGGCTATGTGTCCGTTTTTGCTGCTTCCGGCAGACCGGACACATAGCCAATCACTACTCTATAATAAACTGGAAAGCTTAATGATTGCATTAACTGTCCCTGAGATGAAAGCATTTAGGCAATGGTCATTAAAACCATCAGATGATGGGTTTTTTTTTTTATAACTTTTAAAAAGATAACAAGTAGAAATGCAGCAAACTTACCCAACCTCCATGAATCTGAACCCACCAACACACTTTCTCTGCAATAAAATTCATACACCATGTCAGGAAACGCTTAAACATATCCTTTCCAGCTTGAAGGGATCGAATTGTGATATCAGAGCAAAAGTAAAAAAGCACCACAATCCTTTCATTCGTCATTCCCTCACCAAGGAAAAGTTCTGAAAGCATGTCTTTGAATTCCTCATAAGCAATATTGATCTCCACCTGTAAAATGTAAAAAACTATATTAGTCTCTGCACACTTGCTTTGCAAAAGAATTTTATCAAATTCATGATTGAGGTAAAGTTCACACACAAAAAAGACTGTTTAATTTTTTTCTATGTACACTTATGGACAAATATACCTACTTCACACACATAAGGTCTCAGAACAAAAAAAAAATAACATCACACTTAACAAAAACATAAATACAGCGTGATTGTTTAAAATGATCATTATTGAAAATAAAACATTTCAGCCTGCTGGGTGAAATCACTTACTCTATTCGCTTGCTGCCTCACTCGGTCACGTTCTTTTGTCCTTGCAAACTGATCAGCAAGCAATCGCAAATCTCTCCCTGTCTTTGCCCATAGCGGGTTTTTATATCCTTGAGGAGTACTATGAAACAATGAAAAAGGGTGAAAAAATGATTCTAAGTTGTTCCAAAATTAAAAACTATTTTTCTTCATGTTTAACGTTTTGTTTTGAGACAATTTTTTGCTGTCCCAAAGTTTTTTGTGCAATGTTTATTTCATTATTATGGCCTAGGGAGATACAGAAATGAGTTCTTTCATGCCAGACTTCATGATTCGGTGGTATTTATTTTATCAAAATCATCTACTGATGATAAAAAGGTTTTTAAAAAATTGTACAGTCCTTTGAGCACAGTTGATGGATTTAGCGCAATATAAAAGCTCCAACGCTCCATCTTATCTCCTTATTGACATAAAAATGTCAAAAAAGTAAAGCTGTATGAACATCTGTTGATTGAGTGACGGCTTGGCTACACTCCTCACCACAAGATTTGTAGATAGCACATTGAATTGTTCCAACTGTTACCTGACAGTCTGTGATTTTGAAACAGGGAATAACATGGGGAATTAGACCTACAAAGAATTCATCACCATGGACAATTAAGTAACAAAGACAGTTCCAAACAGAAATTCTGCCTCCAACCTTAGCAGTGCAGAAACTGCACAGAGCTTTTTTGTTCTACCTCTAATTTAGTGAGGCCAAGGCTAACTTTGATCATTCTTGGAAATCACACATTCCTCACTTTTCATTGACCAAATGAATGAAAATGTAATATGCTCCTGATCCTTTGTATTCACAAATTCAAACTCAAAGAACTATTTGATATGTCAATATTCTTCCTCAGTTCAATCAGCACAGTGATAGAGTGACTCCATTTTCCTCCCCATAAAAATAAATAAAGACATTAAAGGTTGATGAAGGAATGGGTTTATGTGATATGGCGTCGTACTGGATTAAATGTGGACCAGTTTTCACAGTGTGTTGTGTTCCACAAATCTTCCATAATTTGGAGAAAATCTACATTTATATATAACAATGAATGAAGTTTTGAGTTTGTTGTAGTTTTATTTGATCTACACTGTGTTTAGGATATTAATATGTGGTGCCAATAGCATACAATCTAGTCCCAATAATATGAACCCCTCTGTTCCCAAAAACGCTCGGATTACAGAATCACCAACTTGAGGTCAACGATGATATACCTATAGGCATGCATTGCATAATCAATCTGAGAAGGGCCTCAGAACATTTGGTAATCCAGTGCTTTTGAAATGGCACTGACTACAATACAACTAAAGAGCTAATGATGAGATATGTAACCATTCACAAATTACAAAATCAATAGTGACCAGATTTATAAATCATTGTGATTAGTGGAAACGAATGCCTATGCAAAATGTTTGAAAGTATCTGCTGAAATGGGCCGATTTACCAATACAAACAAGAGGGTAGGTAGGCTACCAATGACCGACACATTGAAAGTGTTTGTACCCGTCTCTTATGACAACACGTCTAAGCAATCACAGGTAAAGAGACATGTTTGCGTAATCTCCTGTCACCATTGAATGATGCCACATGCACTTGTATCATGGACAAGGGAGCAACATAGAGTGTAACAGTAAACTGTCTCACTACCCTGTCTCACTTCTTCAAAGCTTCAAAGGTGTGAGAGGGTTTTGTATTTGTCTCGAGATGACCAAAAGTGAACATATGTCACAATGGCATCTGTCTACAACAGCAAAGCCTTGTATCTTCAAATTGCAAGACAACCAGAAAAGGAACAAACCAGACTTTCCAATAACCTTCAGTCGGATTGATTGGCTTCGACGTGCAGAAAAAGTTCCCATTAGTGATGCAAAAGGAGTGATTCATTCCCAACTATGATGTTCAGATTCGGATCATAAATGTTCAGATAAGACTACTAAGAAATAATGAGAACAAAATCTGTTCCAACCCAACCAACCGGAATACGGCAGGTTTAGGATTTCAGAAGTTTGGATAACAAAGACTAGACTGTACATCTATTATTGCCAACACCCAACCTCATCACTGCATGATCTCAGAGTAGATAGCGGTAGCTACAATATAATATGTACTCCACTCAAATGCCACTCATAACTACTTGTCAATACGTCAAGCATCATCCTAAAGACTGTCTGGTACTGAACAGGATGACCTGGGATGGAAAGTAGTGAAGCTTTCAAAATTGATGTATTTTCCTTCATTACATGGTGACAGAACAATGCATTCATGTCTGTCACGTGCACTTTCCCTAACCAGCAGAGTATCAATCACCACCATGCTGCATCAAGAAATGAAGCCTAGGTCCATCTCATGCATCTAAGCTTTGAATGCTTATGACCCAAATATTCCATAACCCAAATGCATCCGCCATGCAGGACTTGTTCACCGTCGAGTCATAGGCAAATGAGGGCAATCAGACCACATTTTCCTAGGTTCTCAATCAGAAGCTAGATCTATATAGAGTCTAGATCCAAGTTTCATGCAGTGCATTTTCATGTCTTGTATTGCATGCACAAAACTGTCATCACATCAGCTTGAAATGCTTGAAAACAATAATACACTGGGCCTTTGACATTGTAGATTTATTTTTTGGATTGTACTGCATATTATGAAATTAAGATCCAATTGTAATTAAAATTTCTTCTCCATACTGTAAATAAATGTGAAAACTTGTCAAAAAGCATCTCCAACTATGCTAATACATTGCAAGAGATTCAATCAACATGGTCCATTCCCATCAAATAAAAATAATGAAATCGTTGCTTTGTTGAATTATTCATAGATGGACAAGTTACTCTTTCAAACTGACACAAATATCAAGTCCTCAACATATGTATTATACCTTAAAGCTATCTCATTTAAAATGTTGGGAGATTCTCGTTCAATTTCCTCAACAACAAAGTTCTGAAAGAGTTGTCTCCCTTCTTCCACAACATCTGGATAAGTTACCATCCCAGGCATAGAAACTGTGTCATCGGTAGCTTCAGGAGGCATTTGCAGGGGATCCAAACCTTGACTTGAAACTCTTCTTTTTGACAAACTTGGCTTTTGCTGCGGTTGTTCTTTGGACGCCATTTTTCATTCAGTTCATATACCATCAGTTCAAAAGTAATGCATTGATTTCTCCTGAAAAGTTTTAAAGAGTTATAAAGAAAAATTATTAAATTTAAATCAACGATTGTTAAAAGGAACAATGACAATTGGTAAATTGGTATGATTTGAAATAATCAATCTTATACTACACCAAAGTTAAAGAAGTCAGAGACAATAGAGAAGATTCTAACATTTCATGACAATACACATATTATCATTATGATGTTATACAAAGTAGTAAACAACTGAAAAACAAATTTGCTTCTTTTTTAAACGGAAAGAAACAGCAATAACCAAACACATCAAAGAGTAGGGAAAAAAATGTCAAAGAACTACCATTTACGATAAGAAGCAAGAGAAAACCTGAAGAGCACACAAACTGAGAGAAACTATAAGTATTAAGCATCATAGATTGTTGCTCAGCAGCAACAGGTCCCAAGCCCGGGTAAACAGGGAGGGTTGGGAGTTAAGCTGACCCCCTCATCCCAGGATCTACCTCAAGAGTAAACCCTAGTGTAGAGAAAACCAATGGTAACAGAAACCCCAGTAAATTGCAACTGCAAACAAAGGCTGCACTCTTGAGTGCTAAAACTGACATAGGAAAACAACTGGCAGGAAACATCTATAGACATTGTGACAACAAAGTGAAATCTGTAGCAAGGAAAGGTAAGAGGCAGTTCATTGACACACTTGCTGAAGAAGCAGAAAATGCAGCAATGTGTGGTAATAGCAAAGCCATGTACCAAATCACTAAACAACTATCAGGTAACATGAAGCCCAGAGGAGGGCCTATCATAAACAAAACAGGCAAAATACATCCAATGAAAGCAGAAGGCCAGATGGGCAGAACATTTCCGAGAGGTACTTAAACAACCACAACCAAAGCTGACTCTTCTTTTTGTAGGTGAAAAGGAACCCGAGCCACTCCCCACTTATACGGGTGAAGTGGATATGGGAGAAAATAGCAGCAAACAACAAAAACAAACATACAATAACAAATTCACAGCCTTCTTCAACATCTTGTGTATGCTTACTTGTATTCAAAAATGTATTTTACCAACTTTTAAACTTTTAAACATTTTTCATGCTCACTCTGCATCAAATTTAGGCATATCATAGCAAAATGGCCCCAAGCTATAAGAACATCAGAAGTCCAAAGGCACATCATAAGTTATGCCTTTCTTCGACAGCCAATCTAGGAAAGCCAAAGCCGTATCAGGTTTTACACCGCCTGGTCCATGAAAATGCAACACGAACAAGGGGGTTTGGTCAATAATTAAAAAAATAATGTAGATAACTAATTTTTTCAACTTTTGTCATCTGTAATGGGGTTCAAACAACATTCATGCAAAAGTTGAACTCTGTGTTGGTGTTGCATAATATGTTGAAATAAAAGTTTTTACTTCCTCCTAAAAAGTAGAATTTTTATGGTACACCTTTGTTCTATCATGCCAGCGATGCATTACTCTTCCTTATGTGACGTGCCAAGCCTCAAAGTTTACAAATGAAATTTGTCATTTTCATAAAATGAAGTACAGTATATTGTAAAGTTGTGTGAATCTTTTAAATGTTCTTTTTTGTGGAGTGTTTCCTTGGATCATGAGTCAAGTTTCATACTTTGTGCTTTACTTTACGTTCATATTATAGATCTAGATCTTGTATCAAAAGGGATAAGCTGCTGGGCTTTCTGTTAGCCTTTTCATTGCTTAGCATCTTAATCAAATGCAAGGTAGAAGGAAAGGCATGGTGGATAAAAAAAATACAAATCTGCCTGGAGGAGTGTCTCCTTGGTTCACGAGTTGAGTTCATAATTTGTACACTACTTTATATTGACATAGATAAAGAACTACTAATTACTTGGTGAACGCACACAATTTTAACAGCAGATACAGGTCTGGCTCATTGTGACAAAAATGTATGATTTGAAAAGCACAATGTAAAAATAACGCACCTTCATTTCAAAGATCTCATAAGGATCTCATAGGCAGATCCACACACTTTTTGGAGATACCAGGTTTTACTTTAAAAATTTCAGAAACCCTTATTAGATTCCTGTCATATTTACTATGTAAAAATAATCCAATACATCTTTTAAAGTCTCTAACAAGCCAGTCCCCTCAACTAAAAAATTAAAAGCATGGTAGACATTTTTGGATTATTGGTCAACCAAGGCTAATCATTTGGATCCAGTTGTTAAAAGTATTTTGTTGATATCTGTGTAAAATAGATGACTGGAAAAAGGTTAAGATATAAACCTAAAAGACGGCTTTTGTCTACATTAGCAGATAATAAACAAATCTAAGAGCTGTCTGGACTGAGGAACATCCATTCTAGATCCAGGTCAGCTGTGCAAACTTCACAAAGGGAGTGAGTACAAAGAGAGTGGCAATGCTATTTGACACAAGAAACTGCAACTTTGTTTTCTTTTGAGAAAATTTTTTGTGCTTTAAATTTTTTAAGCTTCATGCATCACAATACTGCCCCACAATGGCATACCGATGTTTCTGCACATTTTGTTTTTTCGAGATGCATGCAAACAAACTTTTGATGTCAGCCTCATAAAGTTACCAACTAATTTTACTTTTAGTCAGAGTGATGATTAAACATAGTAAGTTGTGTTAAACCAATTACTTGTGTTTGTGCCAGATGGATACAGTTTCTAGTAGTCAATTTATGAAAACAAAATAAGACTTGTCAGATACGTCACTCTGCCATTGCCGGGCAGCATGGTGGAAAGTAGTGTTGTTTCTGTAGTTCGGACAACAACCAGAAGTCAAGATGTGTTTCCCTCTCTCTCGAATACAACCGCCAGGAGTTGCCAGGTTGTCAGAGGCCAAAACATAATTTTACATCCCTCACCCTTGAACTTGTGTTGCTCCTTCATCATATCCTTCACCAAAAGTCCCCTATATTTTGTTAACCAAAGTTTATATTGTAGCTTTGTTCACATCACATATTGCTCTTTAAAGTTAAAATGATGAACTTTGAATGAAAATAAAATAAATGTTCGAGGACAATCTCAGCTCCTGTGGTGTCCTTTGATTCTCTTGTGATTGCTCTACAAATCAAGCCTCTGGGTTGGCTTGATGGTTCTCCCAAAGGTGCTAGTTTGGGTGGCAGCAGAGGAGTTGACAACTTGTGATTGTGGGTGGCAACCTGAGGAGCTGACAACTGTTGTGGCTTTAGTTGATGTGCAGGTGCAAAAGTTGACAACTGTGTGGTTGTAGTTGATGTGCAGGAGCAAGTGGGGAAGTTGACAATTCATGTGGTTGATGTTGTGCACACACAAGTGGAGGCCTGCTGGGACTCACCATAGGATCTCATTTAAAGTCCTGCATGGGTCTTTGTTCACTCTGAGGTGTAACTAGGATAAGAGATTTTCTGTTTCTACGTACCTGCAAGTTGTTTTCAGGCTGAATGCTGTACAATCTTGGGTTGTGATGCTGTTTGTTTATGATTGCTTTCCAACTCATGTCTTTGATAAAGATGTTGTCTCCAGGATTCAGATCAGGCTGTGATCCCCTGGCAAGGTGACATATGTTGTACTGCCTACACATGTCTTTCCTGTACTTATCCTCTCTTTTTTTAAAGAAGTGTTGGGTTGGGTTGAACGATCACAGGTGTAGTTTTTGTTCCATTATGGGCAGCTTTGTTTGCAATTTCCTACCCATCAATAGCTCACTAGGCGAAAACTTGTACAGGGAAGGAACGGCTCTTTAACTTATTTGTGCGATGTATGGCTCATCAGCTTTTTTCAATAGATGCTTCAGAGTTTGGATTGCTTGCTCAATCATGCTGTTTGTTTTGAGGATGACGAGGTGAGCTGATTACGTGGGTAAATCCATAATTGAGTGTGAATTTCTGGAACTAAGTGCTTGTTGTCAGACACTATGACGTCAGGTATTACACTTGAAGCTATGATGGATTTCAGTCTGTTGTTCATATTTGCACAAGTTACTTCTTCCAATATTCTTATTTCTGGCCATCTGGAATAGTAATCTATTACAGCTGGGTAAGTTTCAAAAGTGAGGTAGAATACATCTGCTGCCACACGGGACCAGGGGTGGTTCAGAAAGGATGACGGAAGAGGAGGTTCCCGGACATCCAGTCTCAGTTTGGCACAGACCAGGCATTTCTTGATCATGTCTTCTATTCCACTGCACTGGAGATGTTTGACACACAACATTGAGTTCTGTGCTAGCACTACACATAATTGGGTTATTCCAAGATGACTTCCATGGAGTCGGTTGAGAGTGTCCATTCTTAACTCCAATCATTGAAGAGAAGGTGGTCATTCACGATCATGAAGTGTTGCTGGTTGGATCAATATTGTTTATTAAGTGTGTTGGCAGGCATATACAATGGCCATCCCATATAGCCGTATTTGCGGATCTCAGAGATCTCTGGATCAGCTTTAAGTATCTTAACTTTTCTTTTGAATTAATTTATTTGAATATTAAGAAACAAAATTAGATGAAAATGATATTGCAGAAAAGAGTAATATGTTAGCTGTATACTAGTCAATTTTCTCAACATACACGCATAATTTTGTAAAAGTAACAGCAACTCAAAGAACACGAGTTGGGTTGCTTTACTTTGGACACAATCAGAGGTGACTCTAGCCTCTGACAGGTACTCGGGCTCGCTTATATTTCTATGGGACTCCACCAACAATCTTCATCCCCAACCATTTCTATTAAATAACCCCACACCATCATCAGTACCGTTCATTATTCACTTAACTAAGTAAACCACACGCCTGTGCAAACACACACACACAGACCCACAATGCATGCATCCGGCAGCAGACAAACATCTATCACAAGGCATACTAGGGCCTAGTTTAGAGTGAATGATGTTGAGACAATAGGTACTACAATTTATTGGTTCCACTTGCGCATTGGGCTTTAGGGTCATGGCCCGACCTGGCCTGTTTTTTGAATGGTCTCAACATTGAAGGGCTGCACGATGGATGCCTTGAATAGCACTGAAGCCCCTTTAAGATCCGGGCTGTGAGGAAAGAGCCTGACCCACAAATACAATATATATGGGATTGTTGTATATTTTCCAAAACAGTGATGACTGTGTCATACTGTACATTTATTACTCTGCTTCTTCTTCTTCTTCAGGTACCGTGTCTGAAACAGACATTGGCGATCATGTTCCTCCACTCATACCTGTCCTCAGC
>JAOYNN010539898.1:0-14183 GCA_025770095.1 Goniobranchus kuniei
AAGAAGAAGAAGAAGAAGAAGAAGAAGAAGAAGAAGAAGAAGAAGAAGAAGAAGAAGAAGACGAAGAAGAAGAACAACAACAACAACAACAACAACAACAACAACAACAACAACAACAACAAGGGTAGAAGTAGAAAGGGCCTAGCATAGAATCTAGTACAGATCTAGCTCTAGATCTAGATAAACAGATCTAGATCCCAATTCGATTATGTACTGTATAGGGGCCTACTACAATGGCGTAACATAATACAATGCAGAATTGCTCATGCCCATGCAGTCACCTTACATACTCTGTATGTTTTATTGTATTTTGTTTACCCGTCACCAAAGACACCGGCGCGTGACTGATGCAAAACAAAATGGCGGCTCGAGTGTTTCCGAAGACACCCGATTCCTCCCATTGTCCATTCTGTCTGTACTTCCTAATTCAATGGTTTGGTCTAGCTGTGTACATTTATACAGAAATAATTCTCTTGGATCTCTTGAAAAACAAACAGTAAACTGTTTTCCTACTTACACTTTCATTTACATCATGCCAAAAGCAAACAAAATTCATTCAGCAAACTTTAATGTGGTGCAAAATATTTAAATCAAAAGTGAAACGTGTTAAAGGACTATTAGGATCATTTATTTAACATGCCACCTTGAAAAAGAATTTGATAATGGAGATGAACTGTATTGTATTCCTGTGGAAAGTTTTAATTTTGCAGAAGAAGGGATATTTGTTGCCAAATTTTGACTAGCAGGCAAACATGAGCATGACAAAAAGGAAAAATTAATTATTTTTTATATTAATTAAATAAAGCATTAGTGATTTTACATCTTGAAATAAATGAGGAACAACATGTGACTTCATAAAGCCTTGAAAATGATTCATGATTGTCACTTTTGTAACCTTTTTAAATTTGATTATCCAGGACCCACAAGCCAGAAGATTTTGGTATTATAACGACCCTGTGGCATCCCGCCAAATTGCAGGATTCGTGAAGACATTCAACCGTATAACATATGTGACAATCAAGGTATGCTTTAAGCATGTTCTTTATGTTTCTATGCCATTTCTTCTTTCTCTCCTCCAAAACCAGTGTCTTCTTTTCAGTTCAATAATAATGATGCAGAATAATGAGACGAAGACAACTACAACCACCACTTCTACTACAGCAACCACTACTTCTACTACTGCTGCTGCTGCTGCTTCTGCACTGCTGCTGCCACTTCATATAATAATAATAATGATAATAATAATAATAATAATAATAATAATAATAATAATGATAATAATAAAGTCAGTATCTTAATTTGTAAAGTAAACTTTGTCCATTAGGATGACTGACTAAGTAGTTGTTTCAACACAATTTTTTCTAAAACTTAAGAGAAAAACACGTACTATTGAAACCAGTCAGTAATAGTCATTTTTGCTGAGATCGAGATTTGGCTTTTAATAAATGGTATGATGAAGGCAATGAGGCTCTGCAAAAGGACCTGATCACAAAGAAAAGTTCAACACATCCGTGGTGTTGGGGGAAATTCCTTGACTTAACTTTAATTTCTTTTATCGGAACTTACCCTACAGGGCCCATAGAGTTAATTGAAGTCAAATAGTTAAATTATTTGTGTTGGAAATTATTACTAGCAGTTTTGAAGTCAATGGTACAATGAACTAATAAATGACTTGATGTTGATTTGTGCTGTGTGACAGTCCAGCACTTTGACAAGATCACTTCAACTCTTCAATGATACCTAAAGAAGGGATCTCTATAATTTATAATCTCTTGTAATAAATAGGAGTTGCCTAAGGCCTTCCATTTAATTTCAATTACCCTGTCACAGTCAAAAGTTTTCCCTTAAGATTTTAGAGACATTAGACATCATTAGAGAAATATGCATAACTGAAGACTGGGAATGAAATTACAGTGTACACAGTTTAGGCTGTTCAGACTATTCATTCTTTTATCTATACCTTGTAACTCAATGAATTATGTGCTCAGATGGGAGAGTATTCTGAGTTTATTATATATTTACTATATTATAAGCATCATGGACTCATTGTAAAATTTATTAAGAAGGAAAATTCTGTAAAGTGAGTATGGGTACATTTGTACCCCACATTGCAGGAATGTGATATGTGAATA
Organism: Goniobranchus kuniei; assembly: GCA_025770095.1. Taxonomy (NCBI): domain Eukaryota; kingdom Metazoa; phylum Mollusca; class Gastropoda; order Nudibranchia; family Chromodorididae; genus Goniobranchus; species Goniobranchus kuniei. The sequence continues at coordinate 2,133 of JAOYNN010539898.1, forward strand.
ACTGAATAGTAATAGGGTTAATAATTGTATCGTACTTGTTTTTTGTCTAAAAGCATAAGTCAAAATGATGTTTTTGGCATTTTTTGACTAGAACTCCCCATTTCCCCTATAAATATCTACAAACTTACACATTCAGAGACTTACATTTTACAGAGACAATTTATAGAAGAGGTGGGGGACTCCCATTCTAGTCATAAAGAGCCAATAACATCATGACCCAATGTCTGAATTATGCGTTTAGAGACCTAAACGGTGATGTCAGTCTTTTAGTCTAATTTTCTTTACTCAATGATGTACGCTTGTAATTTTGTAATTAATTTTTTCAGGGAGCAGGTCACATGGTCCCCACTGACAAGCCTATCCCTGCATTGGAAATGTTCATCAATTTCATCCAAAATCGTCCATTTTGATTGCATTTAACATCTACAAAGACTTTATCCAGGAAATATTTTAAGTCATCAAATCTTAATTCCTTAAAGAAGGAAGCAAGTTTTGAATTTTTTCTGTTTCTCACGAAATTACATGATGACCTCTGTTTTTGGTTAATGACCTATTGTACAATGGAATTGTTATGTTTCACCCGAAACTGTTTTCTTTAGTATGAGGAGAGTGAGAAAGTGTACTTTTAAGTTTTGCCTAAAATGGCAATTTATATATGTCATGAAACTTCTGCTGAAGATTTAGAAGAAAGCAAAAAAGCACTGCAATGCATCATAGCCATCTTGAAATTATCTGGGCAGGATCAATAAGTTTGAGATTACATGTATATGATGTATGTCCCTGTCAGCCAGTTTTATATAAATTTAGGTCATAAAACCAAAAAAAAAATTGTCACACTCATCATTGCACATATACCAGTATCAGTCATGTCAGGCGTAGATAATTATCTATAACTTCACTTTATTCACCCAGGTCAAAGTGATTCAATGCCAAAAACTGTACAGATTGTCAAGTATCCTACCTCCTTAGATCATAATCTGCCTGAGATATCACTTTTCCCAGAAGACAAAATTTTTTCTATGCACATTAATCCCCCTTACATACCACCTGAGTTTTCCTTAGATCACATTTTGGAGACAGAGATGAGGCTTTTTCATTTAATATAAGTGGTGGCTTCAAATTTCTCTCGTAATTTTGTTTTTTGCATGTTCAGAACCATATGCAGGCTTTTGCCAGCCATCTGGGCACTGGTTGACATTGAGTAGACAATTTTTGACTACAAGCTGCTTTCAGAATCCTGTCTAAATGAAGAGAATGTCATTCATATACCCTGCTTAGATTATTGTTTTGAATGACCGAGATATGAATAGACAAACTTTTCCCTGTACTGAACACATAGATACCAAATGGAAAATATTCTTGTAATAACATGCCAAAAAGACCCTGACATCATTCTTCAGTGATGGTGCAAGTGTGCACAATTTGATTTAGTCTTCAAATGCTTGTGACGTTGAAAATGTTAATATTGAAAATATAAATTTGGGAGATTTGTTTTTATACATCTCAAATTTATTTTCAAAGCTTATATTATGAATGTTGGAAAAGTATACTTAAAAAAACAAAACAGTTGACCTTGTTAACTTATTGATTGGTATAAATATTACTTCTATACAATGACATATAATAGTATAAAAGTGGACAGCAAACTCACTCCCTTCCTGCCATTTTGACCTGCTTATTCTTAAATTGCAAATTTTATCTTGTTGGTTTTTTTTTCTTTTTTTGCCTCTCTCTTGGCATTTTATTACTTCATATCAAAGCCCAAAACATGAAAAGAATGTTTGCAGATAAACCATGAATACTGCTTGAAAGCAACACACAATTGAAGTATTTTGTGGCATAAACATCCTTAGCAACAGTGACCTTATTTGGGGTAGTGCTATAAGACAGGGACACTGGCATTCAGGTAATCAGCAATACCATCACTCTCATTGCCGCTCTTGTTGTCTCAGATTTTCCTGACTTTTTATCATGTAAATCTAAACCTGAAAGTGCTCCATTTCTCTGTTCAGATCTAGACATGTTTTTTTCTAGCCCTAGGTTCATGTGAATCATCATCACAGCTTGAATCTTTTTCACTCATCAGATTTTCTCTATTAAGGGAAAAAAAAGGATTTTAATCACATTCATCCATTCACTACTTGTGATCTGAAAACTGGTCTAGACACTAAATTCTTAGATCAGTGCACTATCACACTGATAAATGACACAGCAAGAACTGTTATCAGCAACACATGAGACAGGATCATGATAATGATCTCTCTGACCCAATAGAAACTACCCCTGTGGTATGATAGATTTACGAATGGAAAGAAAAAGGGAGAGAGAACCATAGTTGAATACATGTCAGATATTACAGGATTTTTAAAAAAAGGAAAGATGATTTCTCTCATAAATAATGGGAAACCATGTTAAAGGGCTTTACTGTGAAATTTATTCCCCTCAATGTCAGCAACACAAATGCTCTACTTGCAGCCTGATAGGTGTGAATAATTGTTAGAAAGGACGATACTGTTATACTTATAAGGTAGTCCTTCAGACATGAGTCGATTAAGGTAAGCACATAAAAAAGCCTTGCCTATTGATATAACTTAAAGGACATGTACTTGTCATTATTCAGACCAATCAAGAGGACATTATCCACCAGGTCAACCGTCTTTTTCTTATCATGAGGAAATTTGTTTGACTCTCAACTCATGCTGAGTTGTTTGCCAATCACTCAGCTACCAACACTTCTGAACTAACCAATAAGGGTACAACTGCTCTAGTGAAAGGTATACAAACCTCAACCAACTCATGTGTGGCTCTGGTAGTGAGGGAGAGTAAATTTCAGATGTGCTCACAGTTCTTTTATTGTTACTTTTACTGGATATTTTCATTAGATGTGATAGTGTGAGCTGGTAAATTTATAACTGAGACTGATGTTATATTTCTTAGTTTGATTTGGAAATGGTTTTTATATTGATGCTTTATGTACTTTTGTTAAATTTTTAACAGATTCACTTCAAGACCTTTTGAATTGAAAGGGATGAGTAGATGGACAGGAGTGCGGGAAGGGAGATTTGTGAAAATATTCCTGAAATTCCCAGAGAGAAATCAGTCAAGTTTTTGTTTCCATTTAAGGTTTACATGCTGTTTGCTCTTAAAAACAAACAAGCATGTAGTTCTCCCATAATATTTTTAATGTGGCAAAGATGTTCTTCTGCCCTAACATGTTTGGTATGAATTGTGATACAGCAATGCTGGTGCTTTTAAAGTTGGATTTTATTATTCTCACTTCAGTTTGAATTGTTTTCAAATGAATTTGATGTTATGTAGCTTGTTCAAATTCATACCATTTCTATTGTTAAAGCAGAGATTTTTTTTGTTTTAGATAATGATACATCCTTCTTTTAACCAGCTTTTAAACCATGATACTTATCCCTATTTTTATTGGATATGTTTTTCTGGAACCTGGAGATTTCATTGTAATGTCCATGATCACTTTTGTGCCATGTTTTGCTTTTTATTGGATACACTGTGACTGTTGTAAAATAGTTATCAATGATGGACAGGCAGACAGAGAGGGAGGGTGACAGGGAGACAGCAGAAGTACATTTGCCACTGAATTAATAAGACTACCATAATATAAAGAATATCAGATAAAGATTGCATTTAAAACCATTCTACGAACAGTCTCAAAGTGCTTTACAATACTTTATCCAATAGCAGGCATACTCCCTGGGGAGCATACAGTAAAGTACAGTCAGCGCCACAATACCAGCGTATTTCTAGGTACTAATTTAACCCCTGAGTCGAGTGAAGCAATTAGGGTAAATTTTCTTGCGTAAGGAAAAGAACGCATGTGTCCACCATTAGATTCGAACCTGATGCCACTAGGACTGAACAGGCCTCCGTCTTGGCTGAAAGTTATATCTGGACATTGCATGTTATCAACCCTTTTCATTTGAAATTATAATCAGAGTTCAGAGTTTAATATTTCTATAATGCCTCATTTAAACTGATTTTCTCTTAATGATGCAGGCTAATTGTCTCTGTCAAACTAGATCTTTCATGTTTGGTTTTTGTTTGGATGTCTTCTTTTTTTTTTGTCGGGGTAGGGGTGGGGAAGGTGTCAAGTTATTATTAAAAGACAAAATCATGTTTTAGCTTGTCCTATTACTTTTTCCATGGGCGCTGAGATGACCTGATAATGTTGAAAATAGCAAATGACTTCTTTTCTCAATTGAAAATCTATTTCTTCCCCATTTCTTCTCTCTTTTGATTAGCCTGTTGTCTTACATTTTCCATGGACACTAAGATAACACCATACTTCTTATTCACATTCCTATAAGATCAAAGCTTTCTCTTGGAAGATTAATGTGGCCATGTACAATGTGCGTTCTTAAAACTAAGATGTAATTTAAATTATGAAGACAAAGTTTCTCTCCATTTCTCATCTCAGCCTTAACAACAACAAAAACTCAATTATGTCTAAGCTTGAGATTTCCCCCCTTTTTGATACTCTTCAGTTAGTTACCCATATTGTGTGCACTGAATCATTATCAACAATTTTAAAGAGAAAATTAACAATAATGGAGATTTTGCATAATAAGTGTGAGAATTCATCAGAGTGATACTGCCTCTATTGATAATGCCATTAATTAATACAATAGAAATCGTGTGAACATCAATTGCTACAAATCAAATTCAAGGATTTGTTATTGATCTGGATTTTTATTGTTTTTAATTGAAGAAAATGTGACAATTTTAATAATTTTTTTAAATTATCTAAGTCAAGTTTTAAGTCTGCATTGTTATGTTATGTGATTGCTTGAATAGATGTTAAGAAAAGTGTAAGGTGTATGATTACAAATTTTCACAAATCTATTTCTAGTTTTGATCTGGCATCGCTTTTTGGTGTCTTTTTTATGTATGAAAAAGTGGCAATCTTAATATTTTGTTGTTGTTATCTAAGTCAGTTCTAGGTAAATTATAAATCTGTTCTTTGATTGCATGAATAGATGCTTGATAAATAAGGCGTCCATAAAATTATATACTTTGATTTTGGAATACAGAATAGCACAAAATAAGTTACATCCAAATTACTTTGGAGCTTCTTTTCCTTTTGTCTCCTTGTTTTCTTATTTTGTTTGTTTGTTGTTTGTTTGTTTGTTGTTTGTTTGTTTGTTTCTTTTTTTTGCACCACCTTCTCAAATGTGGCAGATTTTATTCTCTGTTAATTTGGCCTACATTTCTTTATTTCCGTTTGATTTTAACAGTGATGAGTAAATCTATCCAGATAGATATTTTTTGTTCAAAGTAGATTTATAATGAAAGTTTTTTCACTAACAAAGGTTGAAGAAAAAAGATCAGAACCAGTGTATGTGTATCTTTATATATACATGTATGGCTGTTAATGAGTGTGCACTCATGTGTTAGGGAGGGAGGTAGAGAGACAACAGACAGACAGAGAAGGAGGGTGACAGGGAGACAGCAGATGCAACTACAGTTGATTTCTGCAATATTTTATGTAAATTGAATATTTCTGCTCTCTGTGACACTGTGATTTAGCTTTAATTAATCAAATGCTAAGGTTTTCTTGTCAAAAATTTTAGTCATGATGAAAAGAAGGTGGATTTTCTTAAAGCCAATGCAATAACTGAAAACAAAGCATGTCAAAATACTCCACAAGAATCCTGTGGTAAGCACATAGAAGGTGAGCACTGAAAAAAAAATACAGACCCTGAACCCCACCCTCTTTTCCAACAAACCCTTCAAAACAAGAAATGAATGAAAGAGAGAAAAAAGAAAACAAACAAAAGGAGAAGACAAGAGAAAGAATGAAAATCTAGACCATTATACTCTTGAGCAGTAGTTAAACAAACTCCGGCTGAAGCTCTGTAGGATATCCCACAGACTATCTCGACGTATTGAGTCAAATGCCTTCTCGAAGTCTATAAAGTTAATGTAAAGAGTGGCTTGCCATTCGTTGACCTGTTCAATTATATTGTGTAGGATAAACACCTATTCTGTTGTCCCCCTTCCTTGTCTAAACCAGCTTGCTTCTTCCTTAATCTGTGATCTGTCCCCCTCTTTATTCTTTTGATGAATATCCTCCCCATTGTTTGCTTATTATGGGTAAGAAAGTTATTCCACGCCAGTTCTTGCAGTCTGTAAGGTTGCCTTTCTTGGGTAATTTAATGATTAATCCTCTTTTCCAATTTTCAGGCATCTTTTCTTGTTCCCATATCATGTCAAACAGTTTTGTTTATTTGTTTGGCTATGTTATTTATGTCTGCTTTTAAAAGTTTGCTTGTTATTGAGTCTATCCCGGAACTTTTTGATTCTTTAACCCCTTGAGTGCTGTTGTTATTTGTGATAGGGTGGGTGGGTTGCAGTTTATCTCTTCAATTTCTGCTAGGTCTTTGAGAGCTTCTTTTTTCTTGAAGGCTTCTTGTTGTTCTCTGTTGAGTATTTCGGCGAAGTGTTCTTTCCACCTTTTCCTGGTTTCCTCTTTGCCTGTTATAATATTCCCTTCACGGTTTGTGATTTTAACACATTGTTTAGGTTTAGCGTTACAAAGCACTTTGGTTAGATCATACAGTGTTTTCATATGTTGTTTATTTGCTGCATCCTCAGCATGTTTTGCAATATTATCAATCCATTCTCTCTTATCTTTTCATACTTGCCTTTTGATTTCACAGTCTTTTTCTCTATATTCCTTTCTCAGCTTCTGTCTTATTCTGTATGATTTTGTGCTGAGTATTTTATTATGTATTTGGTGGCGTTGATCGATCAGTTTCCATGTCGTTGCACTGATCCATGGTTTCCTCTTGGATTTCTTCCAGCCTAATATTTTCTCTGCTGGTTCTGTGTAAGCTTTTTCTATTTTCATCATTTCGTGTTCAATATTGTTTGTTTCTTCTTCTGCATTTTGCAGCCTTTTATATCTGTTTTGGACCCCCAGTATAAACATCTGCCTTATTGATGGGTCTGTAAGTAGAGCTGTGTCGTATCTTTTGTTCTCACCTTTGCTCTCTTCTTTTGATCTTTTCAACTTTATTCTCAGTACTGTCCGGACTAAATAATGATCGCTTCCTGTATCGGCTGACCTATATATTCTTATGTCCTCCACCAATGTTCTGAACCTCTTGTTCACCTTTAAGTGGTCAATCTGGTTCTTTGTTGTACCATTGGGTGATTTCCATGTTGCTTTATGTATCGATTTGTGGGGAAATATTGTGCCCGTGATGACTAAATTATTGTCTGCACAAAAGTCACATAGTTGTTCCCCATTGTTGTTCCTTTAGCCAACTCCATGTTTTCCTAATACTTCCTCATAGTTTTCATTTACCTGCCCTACCTTGGCATATAGGTCTCCAGTAATTATCAGCATATCATGTTTGTTTACTTTGTCGATTACTTCTTGTAATTTTCCATAGAATATCTCTTTGCTTTGTTCCTCAGCTACTCCTGTTGGTACTTACACATGGATAATTGTTAGCTTTACATGAGGGGAGTAAAATCTTGCCTTTATTATTCTTTCACTGATTGGGGTCCAGTCCAGCTTCTTTGGACATGAGTATCCCCACTCTTTCTCTATGTATGTTGTCATTTCTTCCTGAATATGTGATTGTTCCACCATTTAGTAGTTGTTGTTTCCCTTGTCCAGTCCAGTGTGTTTAGCTTATTCACATTATTGTAATTTTTAATTTTTCCCTTGTGTTGTCAACCTGGGCTATATTGCTGCTTTGGAACAGTATTCTTACATTCCAGAGTGTCCAAACCAATTCACAAAAAATTCATGCACAGCATTTATATTCGCATGAAGACAATTCATCATGATTTGTAGACACAACAAATATTCTTAATATATACACACACCTATGCACACACACATCCCTGCATAGTCCATACCGATCTACACACATATTCAGACATACACCTGCTATACGTTAAGCATATTTGTCCACACAAAAAGCATAATGATCATGTACCAATGCATATTACATCAATATAACATGATGATACAATAGCGAAAATTAGTTTTGTTGTTGCTCTGCTTAGAGGCGGCCATCTCTTAGATTGTTAGAGTCTAATAGCCTGGGGATAAGTACTTTTTAGAAATCATTTGTTTCGTTTGAGGTGTTTTAGACTTGCCAACAATTGGAAATATTGTTTGGCCGGGTGTGAGGTATCTTTCAAAATTGTTTGTGTCTTTTCAGATAGAGCTTTCACATAGGTACTTTCTAATGAGGGTAGGTAAACTCCTAAGAAAGTATTTTTTATGTCATTTTCAGTAGCCCTGAATACAATTTTGGGGAGACCAGACAGCCCTGCGGCTTTCCTTTGTTGACAATACCAGTGGATGATATATTACTCCCAATCTTTAAAACTTTAGGACAATTGAGGAGAAAATCCAAAATCCAACAAGCCTGTCTCTGTCACAACAATGTATACTGAATCCCTCTGGTTTTGTTAATGTATCGGCTTGTCAGCCATGTTTCCGTGAAACAAAACACTGGACAATACTTATAATCATTGTCATTTGAGACACGTGAGAACAATTCGTCAACCTTATTGAATAGTCTATTTACATTAGCCAAAATGAGTGATGGGAGAGGGGTTTTATCAAAATTTTGGTGACTTTTAACCATTACTCCTCCTCTCTTACCTCGCTTCCTGTTGCGTCGGCTATGATTGTTTTTGTTGTCATTGTTAGGAAGGGAATGGAAAAAAGAATCATCATACGAAATATAATCATCATGGGTGGAAAGGTTTGAATTAGTCGGTTGTAACAAATACAATCCTTATTTTGAGTATTTATAATATGTCACACAGTCCACACAAGCTGGACACCAACACGCAACATGTCGCCATTCTTGGTGCCATATTTGTATTTACAAATTGACAGATGGATTAAACTGTAAGGTAAATGTACAATTTTATAACTATCTATCGACCTCCCAGAATTAAAAGAATAAAGTCTTCATCATAACCGTCCGTGAAGAATTTGATAGTCCCAGTTCATCATATGCATCCCATCATCATCATTTGATCATCCTCGGGGATCTCAATCTCCACTTCGACGACTATACGAAAACTTAAAAAATTGTTGATGTTTTGGATCAAAACAACGTGATGCAAATAGTTTCTCAGCCCACTCAAAGATCTGGCCATATCCTGGACTGCGTCAGTGTCCAAAATTCAGTTATCAAAGCTTGTGCAACGAATGTTTCAGCAATACCATTCTCTGACCATAGTCTTGTCGAAATCAAACTTAATATCCCCCATCAAGAAAAACCCAAGGTCCCAATTGTCACCAGAGATCTTAAGAATATCGACTTGATGAGTCTCAAAGCTGATCTCTCGTTGAAACTAGACATGGAGCCATCCATGACAGCAGAACAATGGAACGATTACACAAGGGCTGTTTTGAATCACTATGCACCATTGAAGACCCTCATGATCTCTATGGGAACATTTGCACCTTGGTATTTGCATGAAGTTAATGTCGCCAAAACAGTTTCGAAGGACAGGTCTTCATGTTGACAGTGACATTTTAAAATCTTTTCGCCAAATCTGGAAAAAGACTATACGTCAAGCAAAAACAAATCACTTTTTGGCCAAACTGAAAAGGAATAAAGCATCTCCCAAGCAATTGTTTCAAATCTGCAACGAATTATTGGGACGTACGAAGTCCAAAGAATTGCCTAGCAATGTGGAAGTCTGTGATCTCCTTGATCGCGCCGACTAAGTGCGGACCTCTTAGTTGCTCGCGAGGCCTCGCTGGGTCAACTTGACCCCAGGTTACCGGCCGGTCAAACCTGTTGCTTCGTGAGCATAACTGTTCAGGGCCTGATAAGACTATTTTAGATCATGCATTCTCCTGCGAATTTAAAGCCAGTTTTAGTGACTGGAACATCTTTGATAAACCCCTGATTTTTGGAGGGGGATATTCTTCCTGTCTGTGAAGAAATTAATGCCATGGGATTAATTGTACTTTCTAAAGCTTTGAACTTTGCACTATGAGAGGGTTCACAGAGTACTAATCGCTTATTTTAAACGTTGAAAAGCTCGAACACTAGACCACCGAACTTGACCAAAACTGCATGAAACATTAGACAGGTCATGTGTCAAACTCTTCATAAAATTATTTCTTTGTGGGCAGTTAAGGGAACAAAGCTGTACACATTTCTCTTTCCCAATTTGTTCTTTTCTCCCATATTATTTTAATGTGAAATAACATTGTAAATTATAATGGTCTGTCACACAAACTGTGAACAAATACACAAAATAAACAACACAAATGTTTTCAATGCATAAATTTACCTTTATTATGATGAATTTAATTGAACAGAGCAGGACTTTTGTATAAAATCTGACTGCTGAGAATGAATTTTATTTTCTCCACCTCATTTCCAATTCCACATACTCTCCTCTCTATCACTGCTATAAATTGATGGCATGAGTCTGTACCTTGTTCGCCCATTAACCCAAGCCCAAATTGATATGTGTTTTTATATGGAATACAGTGGTGTTCTGATATAATGTAGTGTTTTCGGAGGGTCTTATTGGGAAAGTTTTGACAGTAGAAATGCATGTAAAAAGCAATACGTCTTGTTTCAGTTTCGGGATCTTGTCTTCTGTGATATGTCTTGTGTCAGAGATTGAGTTGTGAACTTGACTGAATGCTTGATTGAGTGTATTAAAGACAAGTTCAATTCTGTGTGTCTCATCTATTATAAACGGTTCTTCTGTGCATGCTCTTGTTTGTTTGACAATTGTTTGTTAGAGATGTTTGAAAACCTTTTGTTGTGTGTATTTTTGGCAGTGGTCCCCCACAAATGATCTGGAATGATATTCTTAAGGTGTGATGTGATGGTGGGTGAGAAAAGGATCCAAAGATGAAGCAACTGGGCCTGACCTGGGTGTAAGTTGTGTGTGTGTGGTAAATCAGAAATTGTGTTCTCTGTGTCTTCTACAAGTTTGTTATATTTTGCATTGTCTTCTTGTGTTTCACAGAAAATGAGGCAACTCTTGAAAAAATTATCTTCTTCTCGCAGCTCCAAGCCTCTTTTCCAGTTATTCTCCGTAATTTGTTAGTGCTTGTCCTAGTGATGTGAGACATATTTTTATGTCTGGCTGTGATGCAATCTTCAGATCAACTGAATGGGCTGCTTCTTCTGGCAATCTGTGGTGTGTTAAGACTATACCTAACAATGTTTGTTTGCACAAGGGGTATGTTTTCTTTTCAATTGTTTCTTCTTGGTACTCAAGTTTTTTCTGGCCACATATTCTGGACAGCTCACTAAGAGCAGCCATCTGGCTTTCGTAAGAATGTTTTGCACTACATTTGGGAAAGAAACAGAAAATCAAGCACATTTAGGGGCCATTCATATATAATCTTGGGGAATTCTTACTACCCAGCTTCCCCCGTTTCTAACACTTTTCGTACAAGAGCCAAAGACCTCCCTCCTCCCCCCAGTGTAATAATACATTTTCTTGTAATAATTGTATAGGTCCCCAAACATACGTGTATCTTTTACAGCGTATAATAGTTAAATTGCAACCAAAATGATCTGAACTTTCAACTCTTTTATTACAAAAAAAGGTAAAACGGATTAGTGAAATTCCTGTCAATGAGACAAGTGACAAGAAATCAGAGGACAAATAAATTAGTTGCAAAAAGACACTTTAGGATTGTGACTAGAAAAATAGTCTCAAAATAATATTATGTTCAAAAGAGTGCAATATAAATTGAGTCAACTGTGACAAAAAGTGAAATTAGAAATCTTCCACGAATGGGTTCTTCGTCATGATTTCAAAGATGTTCTTAAAAACGAAGGCATCTGCTGAGCTCTCTTGGTCTTGGTCCGGCTCTTTCTCTCTTCCTGTTCTTCTTCCTCCATCGGCTAATGCCGTTAAACATAGTCAAAATGCTAAGAATATTTACCTTTCTTTCAAGCTTATTATCAATAAATTATATTGTTAATTTTAAGCTGAATTTATTTATTCTCTCTCTCTCTCTCTCTCTCTCTCTCTCTCTCTCTCTCTCTCTCTCACATA
>JAOYNN010540009.1:0-14183 GCA_025770095.1 Goniobranchus kuniei
CAAAAAAAAAGAAAACACAAAAAAACAACAAAACAAAACAAAACAAACAAACAAACTAAAAAAAAACCCAACTATAAACAATATTCAATTTGCAAAGAGTCCTTCACATAGTAATAACTTTTTAAATATACAGATGGATGAGATGTTTGGTTTTGCTTTCTGTCACAATATGAGAGACAACCATGGTGTTCTGTACTATAAACTATAGGTAAAATTTAGCATTTGAATTTGTTTAAAGAAGACAATGAAACCTGCTGTGACAATTGATTGATTGTGGATTATGCCCATTGCATCCCATGGGGATGATCTCAGACACTGCTATTAGAATAAAGTGTAAAGTTGTAGCTCAGAGACAAATTATGACCTCTTCTCTTTATTAGTTGTCTCAACGGCCAGCAGATCTTGCAGAATGTTGACAAAGCACACCATCTTGGTACCGCCAAAGACCTAAACACAAAGAAAATGTCACATTATTTTGTTCTGTTGACACTACCATTTTCATACATCATTGTTATTCATACCCACTAAAAATCTAGAAGAATTTTAAAAAACTATTGTTTTGATATATGCCTTTCATCATGTACACCCTTTGATCCTTTTTCCCCCTAGAAAAGATGCACCCACATACAATCTTATGTCCATCAGTCTTAAAATGTAAGTATCTTATCTTTAAACAGTACTCAGGAAGGGCAAAACAACTTGAGCGCATCGTTGGTGACTGTAATTTTGAGAGTAGGACTTCTGTTAAGAAATCAAATGGTTAACTTAGGGAAGTTTGACACTGTGTTTACTGTTTTGATCATACATTGAAGCTGATAACTATTCCCTTTCAACACTAAAAATAGGTTATGGGTTAACATCTTCCTTAACAAAAACATGTTACTGTCTTTTAGCTCTTTTCCCTAAAATCCTTTTCATTTCTTTCATTCAATGTACATATACAATAGTTTGGGGCCAAGTACTTGAAGGGTTAAACTAATCAAGTTTGCATTGCTATTGTTATAATCAATCTCATATTTTTTCTTGCCGTTCCTAGTGAATATCAATTTATACAAAACCTTTGATTGGATGATATCGACTAATTCTTGAGGACAGTTGAAGTCAAAATTGGGTTCATTATCCAGGATTGTTCCATCTAAATGCTTTCGGTCTTGGAAAACCTGTGAAAATAATTGTTTTAAATGCTTGGAAGACTTTTTTTCTAAACAGAAAAATATAATCACTTAAAACAGACTGAAAGTGTTCCCATTTTAACTTTTGATATACAACATATTAACTTAAGTGGCTAACCAAAAAATACGTCCCCTACTTCGATTCCTTACAGCTTTAAAGTTGATGGACATGCACAAGGAATTTTTTACAGCAAGTATTTCTTGTAGAACCCAATTTCTTGACAATCAATTATTGAGTTTTCTATATGAACCAAACACAGCTTTTAAGTCCACTGATATGCAACTACAATTTTTTGCAGAAGTAAGTACCTCTAATACCACCAAATTTATCAACAATCAATAAGTAAGCAGAGCCCACATTCTGAAATTGATAAAGAAGCTCAAATTCCATTTTCAAAAAACATATTTCAAAGTGTTTTATTCCATATAGGTCAAGAGTTAGGACCAACAGTTTATGAGATTTGACTCTTATAAAGTTTATACTTAAATTTCTCTCTACTGGATTATCTGAAAGTCCATACAAAGATATCAAGCCGTGGCAATACAAAATATGAAGAAAAGTTTTTTTGTAGAGATAGTTCATAAAATTAATTCATCTTCATTGTTTTTGGAATCATCATTTTGAACTTGGTAAGTACAAAAATAACTTATCATGCTATATGGATAGCAGATCGATGGTGTTTTTCTCTAAGCGTGTAACTGGAACATTTTTGTCAACTCAGATTTTTTGTCTTAACAGATCACAAGCCTATTCCGCATGTTTTCTCTTTATATAGTATAACATCTTGCACTATAAATGGCACAAAATGACTTGCAATCTATTCACGCATGACGAAACTACTGCATATTCGCTCCTCCTATCTGTGTAACTGGAATCAAGCAACAGTTGACAATAGAGGGCTAGATTTTGTCTTTTTAAGGCACAGTCTACATCAAAAGGGAAAATTTTTGTTGATTTCATAAAGATAAGTCATTATACATGCACAACATTCATGAAATATACGGTAATTATAATTTTATCTAATTTATCTAATTTATAAGCCTACTTTAACTTGACATGTTCTCTTACCCGTATAGACCCTGTTGCTTTGAGACGAATTGTGCCGATAGAACCATGTAACTGCCAGTTACACCCTTACAGACGCACATGAATTCCGTAGGTTGAGATGGACGATATCGCTCTGAGCGTGTATCTGTCAGTTACATGCCTTTAGGCAGTGGTGAATCTGACATTTCCTGCAGCTTTTAAACAGTTACGCCAATTAGATGTGACTATTTGTGGCTGTTTTGGGGGAAATAATAAATTGATCCCACACAATTAATTCATTATTTTGCTTTAGGAGAGCGAAATAAATGTTTTGCTATGGATGAGAACAAGTAACTAACAACACCAGCAACATCAACAGCAACAGCAGCAACAATCCTTTTTTCTGTTAAGGAATGAAAGAGTAATGTGAGCCTTTGGCAGAGGAAGAAATTCTTTAACCTTACAAAGTGAACATGCTCAGATTCACAAAACGGAACAGCCCATAATGAAAACATGATCGTGAACAAGTGGAATGTTCCCGTTCAAGAAAACACATTGTTTGAGATTGAGCCTATAGAAAATGAAGGTATTGTAGAAAAGGATACTAGGAAAAAATTATTCAAATAAAAAATTAAAAGACAAGCCACCCAGAACTGCAGCTGCAAACTTCCTTCACCTTTTACAGTTCAATGACATAAGGTGATTGGTTGCACATTTTTGACCAAGTATAGAGAATGGCTTGGGCAGAGAAACAACATTTTGTTTCAGCAATGACATACAAAAATGCGTTTCTAAACGTACTCCACAAGGTTCTGATTCGTCAAGGAGAAAGGACGCTCTTGTGTACATGTTGAAGACAGTAGGTGACCAAAAGTCAGAGTATATAAAACAACATTTCTATCGATCACTGGACATACTGACTACTCCGTACGTGAATATGTCGATGAACAGTAAATAAAAACGATACCAAAATCTAAAAAGCACCAGCGAAAGGAAGATCTAATGAAAAGAGATCAAGTATTCTTCGATTCATGTAGTCTATACCAGTGTTTCCTTCACAGTACTGAAGGAAGGCTTTCACTAAAGTCTGCCTAGAATCCCTTTTCATTCATACACTAACTTGTCCCACCTCTACAAGAACTATTCCATTTAACATGGGCTTTTTCTATCATCAAGAATTGTGTTTATTTTGACGTTCACTGCACATCATTATATTATTCAAAACATGCAAGGATCAATGCAACATTTGTGTTGCTTTTGATGATGGCAATCTGTCAGAGGACTTTAAAAACAGGCTTTCCGAAACAAAATAGAGGTAGGCGTCCTTCTGGCCAATAAAAGCAATGGATCCATTGAAGTGAATACGGTGGATTGTCGATGTTTCTTTGTGTGCCCTTCCCTAAAATCTTCGGCACTTTATTATCAGACAAAAGTTTACCATTTGCGACTTTGTTTCCGCGGACGTAAAAAGGAGTCTGGCATGAGGCAGAGGGGCGATTAAAATCTGAATTTGCATTGTGTCTGCTCCAATGAGTTAAAAATGTAAAGAGGTGAAATGTCTTCCAAAACGTAAAATACTATTGGGATCTTGTTAAAAATGCTGAGATATTGGAAAGAACGGGAATAACTGACTTTACACAAACAAGAACGAAGATTGAGGTGGTTTGGCCATGTACATCTGATGATGGGGGAGTGTTTCCTAAGGAGGGCATTGACGTGGAGACCTGGAGGGAAGAGGCCACGTGGGCGTCCAAAGACCACATGGAAAAGCACGTTAGAGAGAAGTTTGATATTGTTTGTTCGTTCGTTATCTTCTGTCGTATGGCATGACACATAAGACTGACACTAGGGAACGCCAATGGTCTCTGTTTGCAGCCTTGCGATCTCACCTCAGGTCCATCGCTGTCTATGCATTTCTCTCTCAACTGTTTGTCTCCATGTTTCCAAAGGATGACCTTTCCTTCTTTTCCACGAATTTTTGGTTGAGGGCTCCCTTTATCTGTACCGGCAGAGATGTCAAGATGCAAAAATGCTAAACGAACATAACTTTGTCACAGATCAAAAAGAGATTTTCAATATTATCAGTTACCATTTTAAAGATAAATTTTGGAAAAAAACCAGGAGGATATTTATAAATGTATTGCTCCTTGCCAAAGGCGCCCATAAGGTCTAAACCAGCCAATGGGCAAATAATAAGTAATTGACGACATAGATTGGTTAACAAGGCCTTTGGTGACGATGAAAATACCGGAGAATTACTTAAGTGTGGATCATGGGTACTGGCAGAGACCCTTACATGAATACATATTTGCAAAATTTGGAAGACACTGGAAAATATGTATCATTGAAGCCTAATGAGAGCATTCCTAAAACCTGTTAAAGCTAAAAGTCCGGTTTTACAAAGCGAAGGCCAATAAAACTTCTTTCCATCATAAGAAAAGTGCTGTCACTAATAGATTTACTGACGAGAACCAAAGTGGCCGTGAACAGCTCTTTCGACCTGTCAGAATTGCTCTATTGAAGGTCGCAAATGGTAATAAATAAAGCCCTGGCAGACGGTCCTGAAATATATTGGAATGGACATTCAATCTCTTTTGATAAGATTAGCAGACATAAGCTTCATCCTATTCTGTCAAAAATAGTAAATGAAGACGATCATCATTTCTTCCTCAGTAACACTAAACGTCATATAGTGAACATACAAAACTCAAAATCAGCATCAACATTTGAAGCAAATCTCGGGTTCCCACAAGGGGACAGCTTCGACCCGTACTGTTTATAATCTACTTGGAGCATGCCTTAAGGCCTTAAGGAAAATAAGACAACAAACACAATCCGTCTTTCCGAATAAAGTTGAATGAGCCGATGACGTGGACTTTGTCTCACAATTTGGAAATGTAAATAATGTAGAAAGATAACTAGCTAAAGTTATCCTCCGGGTCAACACCAGCAAACGAACACACCATCATCAAAAGAATTAAAAAAGAACAATGAATGAAAGTAGAGAAGGAAGGATCATTTCTTGGAGATAAAGAAGACATTTGCAGAAGGAAACAATTAACAGGTACAGCTTCCAACAAAATGTCAGTGATATGGCAGAGAATGAAACACAGAGCAGAGAAGTGGAAGACTGAAACAAACACCAATGAATATACACAACACATTCGTGAAATTGTCTCTATTCTATTGCACTTGAACATTGGCTCTCAAAAAAAATATTATTTTAATGCAGACAACTAGAAACGACTTGTGGCAGTATCCTACCTCAATATTTGTAACAAACAAAAAATATTAATGACTTTGTGAAGACAAAATAATGAACTTTCATTACCTTCAAATATACTTCAAAACACTTTGCAACTTTTTGGACAGTCTGGGGCTTCAAAAAAATGCACCAAACAACAAAGCAATGACAGATCATTTTAGTGAGCAGACAGGAAAACGACACAGTCGACTGAGACTGACTATCGTAGCAATTCTCAAAGAGACCTCAAAGGAATCACAGAACGCCTTAAAACACCAAATGACCTTGAAAAGCTACATGGCATGGCATAAAACAAACAAAAGTGGAAACATTTCACGGCGACAATATACCAAGCAGCCTTGGCGGAAAAGTCAGATGATTCTTCAGCGGATGGGCCTTCAGCCATAAGCAGCAAAAATAGAATAAAAAGAAAAACACAAACAAACCCCCTCCCCACAAAAGAATAAAAACAACACAAAAAACAAAGACAAAACCAAAAACAAAACAATCCAGTAACAAAAGGAAAACAAACATAAGAGATGGTGGTGGGGAGGGGTATAATAATTAGCTAACTGTTGGATAAGAATGTCGAGAAAATAACAACCACGAACCTGGAAATTTCAAATTGGCGAGATAAACAATTTACAATGCTGGTGTTCTTTCAATAAAATTAAAATGTAGTTTGAATTGCATAGCAGTATGTACGTGTATTTTTACGTTTCCTTTTGGGCAACTTATCCGTCGACATGAGGGGGCCTTGTGACCCACCCCTCCCCCCCCCCTGCAACACAGGGACTGCGGGGGTGGACGGTATGGCACTGTGACCCCCCAGTCCCAAGACCGACGTCTTTACCATTTTAAGCAAGATCCCTGAAGAGTTCCCTGTAGTTATTTCAATAATCTGTGAAGGAAAATGTCTTTAACAAAAATCATGGTTCCCTCTCCCCATTTCACAAAGGCAACTAATGCAAAAGCAACAGACCAATTTTTGGTCAGTGGTTTTATCCACCTCGTCAACTTGCTATTTCCAGTGGCATTGGTAGTCGAAAGGTTGTCATTTGTCTATGATTGAGAGATGAAAGTGGCTACACTGAGATTTTCTCTTTGTAAGGACTTCAGACAGTACACAGGGTTAAGCCATGATGTGCCGTCCTTACTATTAATAATTAATGTCTATGTACAGAAATAAAGGTTCATTTAGGTAGCACACAGGGCCACTAGGCCATGCTTTGTGGGTTATACTGGGGTGGATAAAATAATTATGCCAACATTATGCTGTTTGTATGATTTCTGTTTCTTTCAGCATTATCCAGTACCAGATTATATAAAACGAAATTTACTGATTCCAAAATGTTCAATAGTTTAAAACCTAATCGTGTAACTGGTTTTGTTCCTTAACGTGGTGATGGTTCCTGAAGTTGATTCTGTCTTTCTCTGATCGCGTGTCTCTCTAAATGTGTAACTGCTCGGCAACACGGGCTGCGTGGATGTTGTGCTCCAATCACATGTCTCTTTGACCGTGTAAGTGCTTGTCAATATATTGTGCGATAACCACCTAACTGGAAAAACAACTAATTATGAAACTTTTTAATAAAAATAATAGTCCTTCGGAAACGAGAAGTCCTTAGGAAGACTAATTAGACCAAAATTAATAAATTTTGGGAGCAAGTACTCCACTAAATATGTTTTTGCTCTCTCCTGAAAACTTTACCCCAAACTAGTTATACGATTAGAGAAAAACACCATCATTTCATGCGATAGAAAGCTATATCCTCCCAATGTTCACAAACTTTTTTCTTAGCACATGATATCCATGTGCAATATTATTATAAAGCTGAAGCAGGCTTAATTTGGAACATTAAAGACCTTTTCCAACTGCTGCCATGAAACCCACTACACCTTTGGAAGACATTTTTAAAAATCACTTTAGGAAGACATTTTTGAAAACCATTTTTGAAAACCACTTTGGGAGGACAGTTTTTCAATATACTTTCAGGGGTGCACCAATGGTTGGGATTTCATATTGCACATTGTTTCTTAATACATTGAGAATCAAATTGTTAAACAGCATTTTGGCTAAACTTGTTACATTTTCTCCTCCTGTCAGGCTGGCCTGCCAAAGACATATATAACCTTTGATGAATTGATTCCATAAGATTCGAAATTTCATAAGATTCTAGATTTCATTTTTTGTATCATGTTTATATCCTAGACAAGTTGCTATTTCATGTCCAAATTTTCTGTTGGCTCAAATCCTTGTAATAAGGCCTGAATAAAAACAAAAAGATCCTTCTTACAGTAAAATTCAACAAACACTGACAGGTTCTCATCTCTTTACTCTGTATACTGTTAGATGTTTCAAAGAAAAAAAATTCTCATCTTCACTGACCTGAAGTTGCACACACAAATCCTCATCAGTTTCCTCTCTTTGAAGAAAGGAAATCACATCAAGAAGACCCAGACCTTGAAAAATGATTTTATGAGGAAAATTACTTATATCATAGAGATTTTGGAATGCAGGAGATTGCAGTACATGCATAGGCGTTTATAATCTTCAAATTTTAAAAATTTAAATATGTGTATAGCATACTGAAAAGCATAAGGTAACAAACAATTGAAATACTGTGATAAAATTTTGCATAAAAGCTTAAAGAAAAGAAAAATAGACAAAATTAATCCTGATATCTTTCAGTGAAATATCAACTTGTGAAACTAATATTTCTTTTCTCCCATTTTTTCTTCAGCTTGATCAAAGGTAGAAGAGCTTTTCTCACCAGCCAACTCATTTCTGATTTGACATCTGCAAGATTTGTCAGATGTAGAAGAGATGACAGCATTGATAAAAGTTAAAATTGATGTTTTGTGTGGTATCGTCTCTGCCATTTTTAGTTCATTTACAATGAAACTAAGTTTATGAGCATGATGTCCTTTTTGCTGAAGATAAGAACAAACAATAAGCAAATGTGAATGAAAACAACATGGCAGGTAAAACAACATTTTTCTACATCTCAATTAAATATTTATTCATGAATTTAAATTACAGAATTTCTTCCAAAAATAAACATGTACATTCTGTTTAAGTTTGAAATCTCATTTGAATATACATGTCAAATTTAAAGTTAGAGAAAAAAATGTCAAAATTTAAAAATCATTCTTAAAATTCACACATAATAATATAACAAAAATTCATACATAATAATATAACATTAACATTAATATGCCACTTACTCCATGTTTTTCTATTGCTGCCATTATTTGTTTATATCCCAAACTACTGTAAACACATACGACTGATAAAATTTCAAAAACATGTTTCCTCGGGAGAGTATTCACAAGGTCAACTCCTGTAAGAAAAAAACATTCCAATAATAATGGTTCTCTCACACATAAAGTATGAATATAATTACAATCACACAACAACATTGGGATCATCATTAATACAGTTTTATACTGTACATGTCTAAAATAGCTTTTTTAAAAAATGGATTTTGATTTCTTCTTCTTCCTTATAGTCTGCAGGACACCCCTGGTGTATTCTTGCAGAATTTACATTGTTTCACGTTTAATGATAATGTTTCTGAAGCCTCTCTCTAAAATCTTCGCTATTTAGTGAGTAATGAATGATGTTAGTATGAAGGTTGTTCCAAATATGAATAGCTGATGGGAAAAACAACTGCCAATGACTTTGTGTCCTCAAATAAGGTAGTTTTAAGACTTTGGTTATGACCGCAGGTTGTAGATGCCTATGGGAACTTCAGTAGCATTGTTGATGTTTTTGTGTGTCATTGTGGCTTTTGCAATTTGACAGCAATGTTGCAATGTTGGCCAATCCAGATGTTTTAACATGCTTGTTACGCTGCTTGTGGTTTTGTTGTCTCCTGTTACAAAGCAAGCAGCACAACATCAAACTCCAATTTAATTGATGTCCTTGTTTGTTATTGGATCACACATTGTAGAAGCATATTCAACCAAAGGTCATTTGAGGGTTTTGTAACAATAAGCTTTTGTGTGACTTGGGGCAGGAATTGATGTTTCTTTCTAAGAACAATGGAATTTTGTTGGCTTTACTGGTTATCTCTCCAATGTGTTATTTCATAATCATGTCAAGAAAATCAAATAATGAATTGATAAACTCTTTTACTTATTGATGACTTGCGAACTAGAAATAGTAGTAGGATCTATGGTTGTTTGAAAATGAATGAAAATTTAGATCAAGATCTAGATTTATATAAGTGTATATGACAAAAACCAGTTTACTATTTTGTTTTCATAAATTGACTACTAGAAACTGTATCCATCTGGTACAAACAAAAGTGTATGGTTAAACACAACTTACTATGATTAATCATCATTCCGACTAAAAGTAAAATCAGTTGGTAACTTTCTAGAGGTTGATCATCAACAGTTTTTTTCATTTATCTCAAATACACAAAATGGGCAGATACGTCGGTCTGCCATTGGGGGCCAGTATAGTGGTTTTCCACAATTAATGATAAATCAATTTGAAATATAATATAAGCCCCATACTGCACAGTAAATGGTGGTAGCCTAAAATCAGTCATGAGAATGGAAGGAATGTTTGCTGCGTTAATAGAGATCGCAAAATTGACCTCTGCAAGGCCTAAGTAAGTCACATGAAGAAAATTAAAACTTCTGGTAACCTCTGGCTCAAATAATTAATAATGTGAAACTACGTAAAAAGTATATGGCAACAAATTCAACCTGCTTGTCTAAGAGTATATAGCTATCAAAGAAAATTCCTGCACTGTCATTTCATTGCTTTCAATTACATAAATAAACTTACTCTTAAGATTGGAGCATCAATTGCATTCCTATTTTCAGCAATTACAAAAATAGATGACACAGATACCATAAGCTACAAACCATTTTAAACAAAAATCTTTATCTTAATTTACAAGCTTGAAAATCTGTGGCCATACATTGAAACAAAACACAGGCAATCTTATTATAGCTAAACCAAATAAAACTT
This sequence comes from Goniobranchus kuniei, assembly GCA_025770095.1. NCBI lineage: Eukaryota > Metazoa > Mollusca > Gastropoda > Nudibranchia > Chromodorididae > Goniobranchus > Goniobranchus kuniei. The sequence continues at coordinate 10,434 of JAOYNN010540009.1, forward strand.
CAAGTGTTGTTGCCTTTCTTCTTTATTATTATTGACAAAGTAGCAATAAACTGACAGCCTGAACCACATAACTAGCGTCAAGCTGGGAAAACCTGGTCTGCAGGTTGCTCTCACTACCCCATTGTGTTTGTGACACAGTGATATTGCTTATCAACCCACTGGCTGCCACCCATCATGCTCCCCTTCAAATGATTAATACACATGCACAGACACATACCTAACAAACACAAGCAGAGTCCATTACTCACGTTGTCTCGACAGAGACAAACTCCATTCAACAGAAATGCACTTACCCATCTATACACACACAAACACTGTCCCTTGTATATTTTAGCCACAATACTTAAACCAAAACAAAATCATGAGTACCTGAATTTCAGTTGTTGTTTTTCCAATGTGTTCCACTGTATTTTTAAAAAATCCTCTCCTTTGTTTACAATCTGCATTGACTAAAGTAGACAAATTATCTGTCTTTATTGAATAGCATTGCAGTAACTAAAGATAAATTTTCATTTATGCAAACTATTGACAACTAAGCAACCAAGTTCACTTTTTAGTTTCATTTTTATACTTACTTATAAGTTTATTTGCAGCATACCTTTCAGAATTTTTTCAGTTCCATTTTCACTGTTAATCAAGGCAGCCATTCCTATTTTTGAGTTGAGAATCGCTCGTATACATGACAGACAATCAATCTGCAGAATAGCATCTGAAAAACCATTGAAGTGGGGTCCACACATGTGACCAAGGGAGTCTAACAGGCTGTCCAATCCATCCAATGAAATAAATTCCTGTTGACATCACATAATGATTTTAATAAAAATATCTATAATTGTTGGCATGAAAACAGATTTAGTCTCTTATCAAACATCTTTAAATATATGAAAAGAGCTCTATAATCACAAAGAGTATTTCCACATTGTTGCAGTCACAATGACATTTTGCATTATTTGCACTTCAGGTAAAGGCTACTTTGTTTGCAATGAGATAGTATTTACCAATGTTCTACATGCTAATATGTATGACATTATTTCACTTCATTAGAAATGTAAAAGTACAAAGAGTGAGCAAGTTTTTAATCAAAAGTTAGTGTCCCAACTGTGTCAACTTAAGCTCAAGACATTGTCCATTTCTATGAGTTCCAGCTCAAATTAGGTTCAACCAAAAAAACAACATTAATTTCATTTTGGTAGTCTTAATGATTCAGAAAAGTATTTCTCATACATACATGTAGCATACTGTACTGGTTGAAATAAACGATACAAATTATTTGAATTGTCTACATTATCTAGAGTAAAAAAAAGCACATTGTTTATGTCATAATATCTGAATGTAGACATTGAAAAGAAGATGGGAGAGCTACAATTCTTTTTCCATTTATTGCCAAGGATGGAATATAATTTCCCATACTTTGGCATGATAATATAGGTGATGTCATTGATTTTTTTGAAAAGCAACACTGGACAAAATCACAAAAATAATATGTGACATGAATGATAAAAAAAAACAGAAATCGGACTGATATTTTCAAGATGTTCACAATTCAAAGCAACTGATATACAAGTGAAACCATGAGAGGGTGAACATAATTCAGGTCACTGGCTATAAAAGTCAGAAATCAATTCTGGATGATAACATCCATTCATCCCTTCCATTGTTCAACCAAACAGAAAGATCTACTTGAAGTGGCTTGACTTGATGATTCTTCTAACATGACAGCTTAAAGAGAAACACATATTTCTTCCTCAACTTTTATAAAAGGAAGTCATTAATTATCCTTGACAAGCTCCTACAATGTCACTAAAGTCTGTATTGTCCTTGAATAGAATCTATTCAAATACTTATTCAATATTGAATAAAGATGGAATAATATGAATGCACACACATAAAGAACTGGATGAATGAATGACAGGGGTTAATAATTTGTATGGAGCTTGTTATATCTTGTTTTTATTAATCATATATACATTCTGGTCATCACCACACAAAAATAAATTCCCTGATGGAACAATCAAGTTAAATGTGATTGGAATAAAAAAGTAAATATATTTAAATAAAATAGAAGTAATTGTAACTGAAAAAGCAAACCTGAAGCCATGCCTCTGAGCTGGATTCAAGTCGTGAGCGCAATGCATAATACATTTGCACTGAAGGTGCATGAGAGAATAAAACGCAAGCAAGAGGATCACATGAATCAAGCTGATGTTCTATCTGTTGGGAAGTTACTGTTACATCTGGGTCAACCTCAATGCCTAACTGCTTCATTTTTCTTGAATCTTGATCTGTGTCTATCCTACCTTTCCAGAAGATTTCTGTGGATTTTACAGAATATAATAAAAATATAAGTAGGTTTATTACATAAATGAAACTTTTCTTAGAAGATCTTCAAACCTAGATCTAGATGTAACCCAAATAAAGGATATAACATATGGTAGGCCTATGACATATCAGCCTGCAGGCAGAGATATCTTGGTATCTTTGGTTCTTGTCCATGGGGAAGACTTGTCACATAGCCCTCACACCACGCAGGAAAAATATTTAACATACTGTATCCCTAATTCACTTTAAAATGAGAACATGGTTGCAAGCAATGAAAGATCTAGTCTTAGTAACATTGAATTGGCATGCTCCTAACATGCTCCTACAATTTCTTCCAAAAAAGGAAGTAGTTGCCAGATTTAAATTGTGTTCTGAAGTTCAGTCTATGACACTGAATTTGGTTGGGATGGAGCCTATAAACATCTTGGTAAGCATCACTTTTCAAGGCTTTTAAAAAAAATTCTGAAAGGCTTCTACAACTGTAGGCCTAACTAATAATGCTTTTATATATAGAAGGAAAGAATGCAGCTGCAAAACACAAACAATAGTGAGAGGTTTTACACATATTATAATTTAATTTGTCTAAATTTAATATAATTTTAGACCTAAATCTAGAATCTAAATCAGACGGCAAAATTTTTGTCAAAAGTTGTAATACTAATACAAGAAAATACTGTTTTAGTAACAGAGTCGCTAACATTTGGAATAACTTGTCATTTGATATAAAAAGTGCATCTTATACTAACATATTCAAAAATCGTCTTGATGCCAATACAAAATGCTTAGAAGCATTCAGAAGTTTTGATCAATAACAAAAGATAGGAAAGTTATACTGCAAAAACCTTGACCAAAATGGAAACAAAAATAATCTAATTGATTGCTACTTGAATTTAGGAGACCATATTACATTACCATATTCTAAACGTGGTCTTACTAAGCCTTGTGCAATTTGGTAAGTACAACGGTCAAGGTTTATAAAAGTTCTTTTAATCAAACCAACCATTTTGTTTGCTTTGTTTATGCAATGTTGTATATGGGCATCAAAAGTCATATCCTTGTCAAATATCACTCCCAAATCGTTTTCCTGTTCACATGTCACTGAGCATGGGGCTCCATCCTTAGTCATAGTGTACTGTACATTTGGGTTATTTCTGCCAATGTGCATTACCTTGCATTTATCAGTATTAAAATATAGATTCCATTTTTCTGTCCATCCTTCCAGACTGCTCAAGTCCTGTTGCAATACATAAACATTATCTCTTCTTCTTTAGGTACCGTGTCTGAAACAGACATTGGCGATCATGTTCCTCCATTCATATCTGTCCTCAGCTAAACGTATAAGGTCATTGTTGCGACCATTCTGTAGTGCCCATGAATTAAGACTTTCAATAAAAGTTATTCTCTGTCTTCCTCTACTGCGTTTGCCTTCTA
>JAOYNN010540120.1:0-14181 GCA_025770095.1 Goniobranchus kuniei
TCCTATGGAATAATCTTGGTGAAGATTGTGAAATGTCCCTGTCTTTTGATTGTTTTAAGAAAAAGCTTAAAACTATTGTATTTGATAGAATCTACTTTTAAGAGATTTCTTCCTGAGCATGACATGCTGGTTTAGAATTTAGGTAGTGCTTATACGTATAGGCCTACTTATTTGTTGGATCCCTGGCGAATAGTGGGGGGCTTATTTGGCTGATCCCTGACAAATGTCCCTGTGTAGATTTCTGTATACAAATTACATCATATGTGGATTTGTGGGATTACTACGACAAGAAAATATGCGTACCCATTAAAGGAGCTCCGCTGCAAATGTGTTACAATCAAAGCTTCCAAAACTTTCATCGATTGTCAAAATTTGGCTGTAACTTCCAGATGTTTTTTTGACAGAACACTCAAGAGTGGTCTGTTTATTCAAATAAAGTTCCTTTTCAAAACCATTTTAATAATGCATGCAGAGTTGCCAACCCTCACTATTTTTGCGTGAGTCTCACACAAAAATGGCTCACCTCACGCTCTCATGAAGTTTCAGGAAATCTCACGAATTTTGCAGGTCGGCGGTTATTTTTTGTTTTGTTTTCCAACTCGAGTGATAAAATTTGCAAACAAAGTGAAATCAAGTATCGGTCGCCTTAGTAACGATATTAGTCGAATGTTAGCAGTTAGCAGTATAAAATGCATTGAGGTATCTTTTTCTGCCAGGAGTTCATAGAATTTGAAGGCTTATTATTCGGAGAAACAGAAATTGGCTCTGTGCCACGAAAATCGATAGTCAAATAAAGTATTTACCTATAACTTTGCGAATTTTGTGAAATGATAGTAATGCGACGACCGCATGTGATACTGCATGGTGTTAAACAATACCACATGGTCTGGGCAATGTTTTGAGAGAAACAGGACCGTTTTTAAAGGGTTAAATGCGATTTCTTCTCAAGGCCAAGCCAAATTCACCCTTCGGTTAACATCATAGAAGTAAGCAGGGTCAAACGCCTGTTTGGTTTGTGTTTTTGCAAGTTTTTTTTTTCCTTTATTATGTGTGACCATTATCTCATGTCGGCCTTAAATTGGGTCCGTTTTTAACGCCACTTTAATTCTTTCTTAACGCTGGTATTGCTGGCTGTGTGGAGACAAGTACATGTATGTTATATCGTTTTGTTATAAAAAAAATGTCCGAAAACCAAACATTTCACTGTCTGTGGCCTCATTCTTTAAAAGAAAAGGAAAAAAATATGACTGCTCCGAGAAACTCCGCTGTGACAGTTGACGGACAATATCGATCGAAAGCTAAGCAGGTTGAGGTGGGCCGGGCGAAGGAGGATCTCGTTGTGTTCACAGGATGCACTAACAACAAACAATGTTGTTGCCATTTTAATAAGCTGAACTAGTAGGTCAAAGGTTGGTTTAACAGACATCTGTGGCATAAATTGAATTGTGTATGGAATCTCCCTCAATTTTTTAAAATCTCCCCATATTTTTTGGTCAATCACACACACACAAAAATTTATGGGGTTGGCAACTCTGATGCATGCCTTCTAATCATAATATTAAAAAAATGTTTATAAGTCTTTTCCTGAGAAAATAAAGTGAAATGAATAGGCCCTCTATCAACCTATTTGTAGCCTTTACAAAACAAAACTTTATTTTGGTTTCACATATAATTCCAGCACAAAAATAAGCTCCCAGCTTAGACAGCTATGGCAGGTTTCAGAAAAAAAGTGGTCAGCGTTTCCCTTTTTTGTCCAAAGATTCATGTTTGAATTTAATATCAATTTTAAAGCTAAACATGGCGTACGCCAAGAGCCCGAAATCGCTACTTTAGTTGTCAGGCTGCCAAGCCCATAAATCTGTCAAGCGCGGTAACGCGATAAGCCGCTGACCACCGTTAGAGGGGATTCCCCTTGTGCTCTGCGCGTCTCTGCCGTAAATCAGAATCATTACTATGTTTTTTTTAAACATTTATTGAAAGGTATAGGCCCAAGATCAGTCTGTTTTTGACCACTGTATGAAGACCTCCCGATTTGCTTGTTGATTTTGTGAAAAAATTGTTTCCGTACAGAGATTTCATCCATTTCTGTGGTACTTGGAATTAAAGCTATTTTTTCACATTTTGTGACCGTAGAGGTGCTAATTAATTATATTCACATCATTTGAACAGCACGAGTGATTTTTAAAATTTTGATTGCATAGTGTATGTCATTAATGTGTTGTTCATCGGTGTGAATCTTATCACCAGGCATGGTGAATTAGTGATGTCATACCTAGTGATTGTGCGACGATACTAAGCAATCGTTATAGTGTAGATCTATTATCTCATCTAAACCTTCTCTCAATCTATTAGCCTAGGTCTGTTGGAAACATAATAATGATCCATAGTTGTGAAGAACATCAAAGGGCATTAAAGGACTTGTGTCGTACTTGTGGATAAAAACAGATGACAAGAAAACAAAGAAAAAACCTGAAAAAAGTATTTTATGTAACCAGTTCGTTACTGACAGTTTACTTTGCTTCGGCATTTCAATCGAAAACAATGACGTTGACAGACATCTGAAGAAAAATTGTGTCAACTGTGTAAAGGTGATGAGGAATATTAAACAAACGACATTGGAAAAGCCTTGCAAAACACTAAAACTAGATCAACAGTGTTGTAAGCATCCGTGGGTCGTGTTTGATCCTGACATACCATCAAATGAATGCCCCCTTTGCATGGAATACCAATGATTAAAAGCTGGCTGCTTGCAGCAGCGGAGGCCTGGCCAGGTGCAAATAGCGAGCCTGATTTTGACAAAGTTTCCCCCCTCCCCCACCTTCATATATTGCGAGGAATAGTTGGAAAACATCACAGACTTTTAATGAGGCTGTAGATACACCAGATAATAGTATTGCACAGGATTTAGACATGAACTTAACAGACTTAGGGAAGGTGATGAAAAAGTACGGAGGAAATTGGAGGCAAATCAAAGGTTTAGAAGAAAACTTAAACTATTATCAATCCTATTTACTTTTTAGTGACACATCCCAAGATACATCACAGTTTGAGGATAGAGTTAAAAAAAACGAAATTGCTATCTCCTGCATTACACATGTAAAGATGACACCAAGGTCAGGGGTCATTGCCCATGCCATAGAGAAGGCTTTGTTTCAGCACAATATTGTTCCTCAGGCCTACCAAAGTTGAGCCCTTGTTGGCAACCTTTGTCATGAATATCTCGGTGTTTGTGTGATGATAATTGGGACAGTAACAGTTGTAGAGGACACTATTGCCTGTGCTCATAACAAAATAAAGCTTCAGCTCCAAGTACGACAAATTAAAGACAAATTCGACATGCTGAACAAATTGCTTAATACGGTATGCACATCCATTTCACATACAAATCCAGTAGTTCCATATAAAGTCCCAGTATTCAAACTTGGATTAACACAGTTGCGGGATATGTTTAGCCGGTGGGTGCAGCCACTTTCACCCATGAATACTGTGTTGGTCTTGTTCAACCCATTGAGGAAATAGCATCTAGATCAACATCAGCAGAACCGGAGGGAGAACATAATTTATACAAATATTTTACCATGGTTGAATGACTGCCCGCTAAACATTTCCTGTGATTATGATTGAGCTTTGCCGGTCACATGACTGGAGGTGGGAAGGACGTATGGAATACGCATCTTTTTACTTTCATTTTCACTCAATGTCGCCATTCTGTCTTCTTCTTTAGGTACCTTGTCTGAAACAGACATTGGCGATCATGTTCCCCCACTCATATCTGTCTTCAGCTAACCTTATAAGGTCATTGTTGCTACCATTCTGCAGTGCCCATGAATTAAGACTTTCAATAAAAGTTATTCTTTGTCTTCCTCTACTGCGTTTGCCTTCTATCTTTCCTATTATGGCTAGCTTTTCTAACTCTTGTGGCGGCAAATGTGTCCTAAAAATTGTAGTTGCCTATAAATGTTTGTATGAAAAAAAGGAAATTTTCTTACCTTCAATATCACGTAAAATAATGGGATAGAAATACATTTAAAAACAACCCAAACGCTTGGATTATGTATGGATGACAATTCTTGTTTATACCATATCAGAGAATGCATCATTCAAATGTTACAAACAAATTGGTAAGCTCATTCATCCTCTCACAACTTAACCACTGTAATTCTCTGCAGTCTGGAATTCCAATGTATGTTATAACAATACAGAACAATGCTGCAAGACTTGTCATACAAGGTTCTAAAAGGGAAAACATAATACCAATTTTTGAAATATCTACACTGGCTCCCAATCAAATCTCGCATCAACTACAAAATACACATACTATAACTTATCAATGCCTTCATAATGAAAATGTCCCACTTTATATAAAGCACTTGATTTCAATATATATTCACAAAAGAACGCTTCGCTCACAGAACAATAGCATGATATGTAAGTCCTAAACTCATCTCACAATCTTCGGTCCTAGAGCATTACAAACACAAGCTCCTGTAATCTGGAATAATTTGTCTCATGACAACAGAAACTCCTTTTTTCCCACAGACCATATCAGACTGGAACAATCTCCAACTGGAACTTATAGTGAACCTGGATTGTTTCAAGAGAACACTTGAAGGGCTATTATAATGGATGTGATGTCAAAAATATTGTTATGTATATGTATTCATTTGAACGAATGGGCCAAAGCCTTTTGCATCTTAAACATTTCAATTTCAATCCAGCTTGTTCAGACTGTAAGTCAGTTCAAATATCAATTGAAAACAAATTACTTTAGGGAGGCTTTTAGTTTATAGCTTAAAATGTAATAAAAGGTATGAGGTAGGAAGACTGTGCTTGAAATGTATACCCAAATGTTTAATGAACTATGACAAGTTTTAATATATATATTTCAATGTAATATATGTCATGTTTATCTTTGTAACTAAAAAATTATGATGCCTGACAATGTATTTTAGATCTCTGTAATGTGCCTGGACCTCTTCACAGGGAATGCGCACAATAAATATGCTTATTATTATATACATAAAATATCAATAGTACAATCATATTCATGCAAACTGACAGCTTGATTTCATTCAGGCAATAAATATATATTCACAGAAAAAAGCCTGTTTGTTAATGGTTAAATTATTATAATTATATAATTGATTATCTTTATGTATATACAAATATAAGGAATTTTTCCACCTTGCCACCACAAACTTTCCCATCACTCCATATCTTTATCCTCTCTCCCACAAAAGGAATGCTGTGTTGTTGTTGGGTTTTTTTTAAAACTTAAAGGTTCAGTTTATAGATACAATTTTCATTATCCCTCCTATGGCTTAAAAATATTATGCTGAATCCTCTAATGATGAGAATTTGAAATCAACAGTAACAGAAGAGGTTTGTTTGTTTATTTGGTGTTTTAGGGCTCTTTTCGACTGCAATGGTCATCTCAGCGCCCATGGAAAAAGCAAGACAAAAGACTAGTTTAAAGGAAGAGAAAGAACAGGAGTCGTAGAAAAGATTATCAGATGAGGAAAAGAGTTGCTACAAGGAAAAGCACACATTTAAATTAATAAACATAAAACAACCAAAAGGCTACAAGGAGAGATGATTAACAGACAAAAAGAAATTATCATCTCTCTAAAAATATAACTAGCAATATAATGTACCTAATTACCTAATGGAGAGAGGATTTACAGAACAAAAACTTATCGCCTCTCTAAAAAAACACACACAATAGCCGTCAAGCCCTAAACAGTGCATGCGATAACCACTCAGGATTTTCTACCGCCCTTTATGTACAAAATGCTTGAAACGTCTGGATAGCAAACAAACCCGACAGGATTTTTAAGTCCTGCAATGCACATGAATGGGGGATAGCCACCAAAAAATAATACCTACTTCCGGTTAGGGAAGAGGAATAATTAACAAGGCAACCCCCTCACCCCTCCCCCCCAAAATGATACTTTTTTTGTCCTGTCAGACTCGTTGAGCAAAAATCTTGTACTGTGCTTTTAGCCATGGATAAAATTTTTGAGAACTCAACAGGGTTCACTTGCAAATCTAATCATTTAATAATCAAACTAACGCTCTGCCACTTATACACTTACGTTTTTCCTAGATACTATAAGATTATGGAACAACATGCTACTCTCTGTCAAATCTCTCCATTCAGCTACCCTTAGACAGAGAAAAAAACAAAAACGAGATAGTGCCAACCAATCATGCTCACTGACAGTAATACTCAGTCTAACTGAGGAAGTCAGTATGTATCGGGTGGGCAAAAAAACCCAACAACTTTCTGAACTTTGAAATTTTATAAAATTCTGTCAATTCTTAGATTATTAGAGTCAAATTTCAGGAACTTTTTTTCTGCCCACCCGATATAAAAAATACTTATTGTAGGCTGTGCTGAGGTGATTAATTGACAAAGGTTATTCAAGTTTTAGTACATTTTGTGTAACTTTGAGCAATCAAAAAATAAACAGTTTTCCAATTCATTTGTTTGTGCACATTTGAGCAAAAAAAAACACACACAAAAACAACAACAATATACATGAAAAAATTTTCCAATTCATTTGGTTGATAAAAAAAAAACCCAGCAACTGAAAAGTGGCTTGATACTTTCCTATTATTTATAGTGCAGTAGATTTCACCCATAAGCATGGTTCTCGGGAGAAGGCCAAAGTGTGCTCTTGGACGGACTGTGCTTAAGCATGAACTGGGTCGATAGGTGGAGGCCAAGATTATATTTTACCAATTGTTTTGAGACAAAGTGATATCGACGAGGTAAGATTGAAGAATGAATGAGAAAATCAGACTTTCCAAACATGCCCAGTGCTTTGCTCCGTCCGCCTCAAACTCAACCTTGATTGTTATTGTTACTTGTGACAATATGTGTGGTATCGTTATTTGATTAGATATTGTTTGCACATTGTTGCTGAATATTAGTATCGATACTGTACTTGATACTCAATGATGATTTACAATAAATAAGAGCTCTTGCTCATCTAACGGCCGTCCAAAGTGGCATTCTTTTCTTATTAAATGTATTATAATCTTAATACATCACACTGGCAATGAGGAATTGATCCTTAAAATAAGTGAGAAAGCTTTATCTACATTGATGAAAGATTCTTACCGTGATTTTCACATATAGACTCAGGTATTTCAATTTTATCACAATTTTCCATGTTTCGGCAAAGAACATGATTATATCTGCTATATAACTATAATAGATCTATATAGATAATAGTGATAGATCTAAGTCTATCTACATCTAGATCTATCTAGTCAATGCAGAACAATGTCTAGACCTGATACCTTCAACGAAGGCATAGAACCATTTAATAATTATAATAAGGAGCGTCTAGATGCAAATTTATTAGCTAATGATATTAGCTGATAAACAGACTGCTACATTGTCATCAATAAGTGCCAAGACATGCAATACACTTCGATCGTTGACTATACCTGAGCTCCCTTCATCAAAGTCCTACAATACGTTATGTGATCTTCTTATCAGGCACTTCTGTCCTCCTCCTCTCGAGATAGTAGAGCGATTTAAATTTCACAGAAGCAATCAAGAACCAAGTGAATCCATTTCTGAATTCATTGCAGCAATAAAGCGTCTCAGTGAATATTGCAATTTTGGAGACAAATTAAAAATGTCTCTGTGTGACAGATTTGTTTGCGGATTAAAATATGAAAAAACACAACAGCGGCTTCTACAGGAATCTAACCTGGCCTTCAACATGGCAACCAAGTTGGCATTGGCCATGGAAACTGCCAGAAGAGATGCTGCAGAAATACATGGTGGTACATTAGTGCACAAAATTAATTCTATGCCACAGAAAAAGAACAGCAAGCAGCCACAATTGTACCCACCTTGTCAGCCTTATGGTAAAATGAATCACAGAAGAACAGACTGCTACTTGAGCGATGCCACATGTAAAATATGTAAAAACAATGGCCATATTCAAGTAGTTTGCATATCAAAGCAGACACATCCACAGAAAGAAAAGTACGTTTGTAGAAAACAAACTATTGGACCAAAGAAAATTCATGAAATGGATGAATCAGGTGAAGAATCCTTCACTCTAGAGATGTACAACTTACAAGATAGAATTCTTAAAATATTGATTGATCTTACACTGGATGATGTTCCAACAAAAATGGAGTTAGAAACAGGCTCGGCTGTATCTGTCATGACAATTGGCGATTACCAGGAAATTTTAGGCAAAGATCCCAGTTTACAAAAGACCAACATAAGGTTCCGCACATACACCAACGAACTCATACAACCTATGGGACAAGTGATGGTGACGGTAAAAAAGGAAAGCCAAGAAAACAATCTACCACTTCTTTTCCTTCAAGAGGGAAGCAACCCAATATTTAGTAGGAACTGGTTATCCACCGTAAAATTGAACTGGGATAGTATCCATCAGATTCGGGCGACAAGGCATGAAGATGATGTGCAATGCACTCACCTTGACGTCATTCGTCCTAACACAAGATCCAAAATATCGTCAAAGCAACATCAACAATACAATTCACACTCTCATGCCAACGCACGTATCTTCAATGTTGGAGATAATGTCCTTGTTAAAGACTACCGTGGGCATCAATGATGGCAACAAGGCCTTATTAGGGAAATCCTAGGAACCAGAACATACCGTGTTGAAACTACACCTGGCTCAACATGGAAATGACATGCAGATCAGATCGTGCACTCACATACGACCCCTAACATAAGTAGTACATCAAAACCAGACTTTGTATTTCCTACCAGATCTATAATGGAGCAATCATGCTCTCCAGCTTCAAGCACTAAACAAGTACCAATGCAAAGTGGCCAAGATGGAATTTCAACGAGGCCACAGGTCGAGCTGGCCACGCCAAGCTCACCTGCTGTGGATGAGTTCCCATGCTCTCCACCACTACCAGGTTCTCAATCTGGTAGCGCAGGCATCCATTCAAACATACGCAACACATATACTACAAGAAGTGGTCGAGTTGTTAAGAAGCTGAACATATACACAGAATAGGAAAATTTGTTATTAAGGGCAGTGCAGTGACAATAACATATGCACACACATTGTTACTTTCATTTAGACACTAGTTAATGCTATTAGAGCAAATCCTTTTCTATTTAGATTACAAGACTGATCGAAACGCTACTAGCTTTAGCTTAGCAGAACACACATGTTCTATTTCTCTTCATGGATTATTTACCGAGCCCAAGACTCAAGATTTTATTTATTTGTACCTTATAAATATGCAATTAAACCTGGACATCGAGTGGTAGCTCCTATGCTAATATCTAATTAACTTCATATTTCAAAACTATTATTATTTCTTTGTGTAGCATATTTTCATAAATAAATTTCAAAACTATCCTTGTACATAAATGATCCCTAGACAAAATTTAACACCACTCTTCCCAACAAAACAATTCATCCTTGTATATGAACATCTGTACTTATTCAATTAATTCTTCTATTTAAAAAAATAAATTAACATTAATTTTTTTACAAAGAAGGAGGATATTGTGGTACTGTTATTCGATTAGATATTGTTTGCACATTGTTGCAGAATATTAGTATCGATACTGTACTTGATACTCAATGATGATTTACTATATAAGAGCTCATCGAACGGTCATCCAAAGCTGCGTTCTTTTCTAATTAAATGTATTATAATCTTAATACATCACAATATTGTAAGCTAACAATCCAATCAGCAAATTAGAAAAGATTGGACAATGGAGTGATAGTGGTAGAACAGTCATTGACGCTTACACTGACAGACACGGTTGGGCAAGTTAGATTAAAGATCTAGTCCTAAAGAAAGAGAATGTGTGAAGTATGGGTGACATTGCAAAGATGATTGAATCATAGTTTAAGTCATAAAACAAGGACATGGCTGTCTGCCAACATTGCTTTTCTACGCCCACCTTCCTTCTCAACATATTGTTGGTTCACATCAAAGGCGTTGATCATTGCGAGGCCCCTGGGTCAGACAGTCTCTCATTCACACCTCGTCCCTTCTCATTGCCTGTTGCGTGTCATATTTAGACACTCCATTGTTAGTGTGAGTGTCCTGTATGTGTGTTGTGCATCATACTTTATTGTTCACAGCCCGCAGCCGTTCACTCACACCTGTTTACACCCTTTTTGCTTTATGCTGGTCTGTCTTTACCATTTTGTCAATTTCATGACCAGAGCGTGCACTTGTGAAACATGACTGTGCTGATAGGCATTACAATTATATAGTAAAAATTCCTTCCGAGCATGACAGCGTGCTCTTGCCCAGACCATGTTCTTGCATGGCGTGCTTATAATAATAATAATAATCATAAAACAAATTTATAAACTGTATATCCATGGTAAAAACAATGCTCTATGCACTGTATAATAAAATCTACAACACATACTACAATATAAGATGAATGTCTGGATTTATATAAAACAAAGGTGAAAGGAATACTGTATGATGTGATAAAATCTACTGTAAATAATACATTATTAGATAAACATCTGGATGTACATAAATACATAAAAATGTGTTTGGAAGATAGGTGGCACAAGTTGATCATTAGTACATTATTAAAATATCATAAATAAGCCATATAAATTCACATCTTATTGTCATTTAGCATAACATAAATAAGAATATAACTAAATATATCTTGACAGTCATGAACTCTTTCCAAGTCCCGAAAAGATGTGTCTTTAAAGAGCTTATAATTCATTGGAAGCTTTGGCTTCGCGTATCTTTTGTAGTAAGCCATTCCAAATTTTTGGGCCTAAAAATTCAAAAGATCAATGGCCATATGATGTCAAATTTTTCCTTTTTTCTACTAATCTTATGGGCAGAATCTACTGCATTATTACTATTTCCTTTTCCTTTGAAAATGAGCTTTAAGTTAAATTAATTGGACAAATGTTGCATTATTCAAAAGCGGGCCACACACTTACAATCCGATTTGATCAAACAGCTCAATTCTAATTGATGCAATCCGATTTGTCCAATCGGATTGTGTGTGTGTGTGATTACTTGAAGTTTGTGCAATCCGAATTGATCAATTCGATTTGGCTTGAGCAAGACCAGATTTTGTTTGGTGTTCAGCCTTCAAACCTTCAAATTATTGCATCACTCCTTCTCTCTCGCCTTAATTTGGGTGTGTGTCGTGTGTGTGTGTGTGCGTGCATGCTGTGCTGTGCAGTGACTATTCTTTGTTGTGAGTGTTTTGTAGCGTAGGCGTAGTACTGTGCTGTGCAGTGGCTATTGTTGCGAGTGTGTTGTAGCGTAGGCCTAGTGCTGGTCTAGAGTCTAGATCTAGATTTTTTCTGCCCCAGTCATGGCTTCGTGGTCAAGAGAAGCGATTTTATCCTTCATTGACATTTATAAATCCTTTGAATGTTTGTGGCGAATCAAGTCAAAGGACTATAGCAATAGAATGTTGAAAGACAAGGCATATGAACAATTGATTGAGTTCGTAAGACAATTTGATAAAACAGCCAACCGAGATACGGTAACAAAAAAAATAAATAGCATTCGGACTGCATTCCGGAAGGAAGTGAAAAAATTTGAAAGTTCGAAGACTTCAGGGGCAGGTGAAGAAGATGTATACATGCCGAAGCTATGGTACTTCAACGAATTATTATTTTTAAGAGACCAAGAGCTACCACGGTCCTCAATTTCAAACATTGGAATGAGTGTACAACCTTTACCAAGCTCATCACAACAAAATGAAGAGGACACGGAAATAAACGCTGAGGTAAGCAGAATTGTTTTTAATTTTCATTAATCATATTATCTTTGCCAGTAACTGTGTTGATATACATGAAATAATAATTAAACAACAACAAGAACAACAAACAAACAAACAAACAAACAAAAACCCCACAAAAACCAAAAAAACCTACAACAAACAACAACAACAGTAACAAAAACAAAACAAAACAAAAACAAAACAAAACAAAAACAACAACAACAACCAACAAACAAGAAAAAGAAACACCCCTTATTTAGATCTGAAGCTATCATTAACCCTAAAATGGTTGATCTTTTGACAAATAATCATTGCTTAAAGCACTTTGTGTTGCCAAGGAACACTTCCAGCGCTGTTGAAATATTCCAAAAAGGAATCTCGAACTGCCTTTGCTTCTTCACTTGCATATCTATTTTGATTGGAGCGTATGTCAGCAACATTGGTGTTTCCACATCGGAGTCCTTCTGTCAGTCGGCATGTTTCCAAATCCTCACAATCCACAGCTTCTGGGGGCAAGTAGCAAGATGACTTCCTTCGTAAATAATTGTGAAGTACACAACATGCCATGACAATTTTGTCAATGTTTTCCGGCTTGACATTGATGCAGGATTTCAGCACTCTAAATCTAGCTACCAAAATACCAAAAACATTTTCTATGACTCTTCTGGCACGGGACAACCTATAATTGAAAATTCGTCTGTGGTCATTCAGAAATCTGGCATTGTACGGCTTAAGAAAATCCTTTCTTAAGGTAAAGGCCTCGTCTGAAACAAAAACGAAAGGCAGTCCATTTTCAGGATTCAGTTCTGGTAATTTCATCTCCCCAGTCAACAGTTTGTGATAAAAGTCAGTATTTTCTATCACTCCTCCATCTGAAATTCGCCCATTTGTTCCAAAGCTAACATACAGAAATTCATAATTAGCATTTGCTACTCCAAGAAGTACCATACTGTGAAATCCCTTGTAATTGTAGTAGTAGGACCCTGAATGAGGCGGTGGAGTTATGGCGATGTGCTTCCCGTCTACACAACCTAGACAGTTTGGAAACTGCCATTTGTTTTCAAATTCCTTTCCAATCTTTGTCCATTCTGATTCTGTGTTTGGAAACTGGAATGAAAGAAAAGGAAAACAAACAAAAGGGAGTAGGCCTATGATTATTACGATAAAACGTGCATCCCAACCCCCAACATTGTGCTCAGAGAATCAAAGTCGTCTGATATAGTCGAGTGATATGTCTGATGTAGTCGAGTGATATGTCAGGTGGACATTTTTTTTGTTGAAATAATAAATAATATAAATAATTGTAATAAATTTTTAAAAAAATATTCTTGTCATTTTTAAATTCAAAAATCGATTTAATTAATACATGTTTTTCGTCTTTAGGAAAGTCTATTCGATGAGGATGAAGATGTCGACAAAACCCGAGAATCTGGTGCCTGGAATATTGGACCTGATCTACCTCCTATGTCTTTGCCAACGCCCATAGCAAGGTCTTCGTCGAGAGAGAGCGATGTATCAACGAAAGGAAGTGTCAGCAGTAAATCAAGGCCAGGCAAACGAAAGGCAGAAGATGAAGTACTCACGCTCGTTCATGATTGCTTGAAAGCGCCCGAAGGTGATGAACATGATGCTTTTGCCAAAACAGTGGCTTTCAAAATGAGGAAATTGAGCAAAATGCAATGCTTTATCGCTGAAAAAATCATTAATGACGTGTTGTTTGCCGCTGGGCTTGAACAATTAAACACACAATCTTGTTTTGTGGCACAATCGCCACAGGCGCCTGTCGACCACTTCACTTATCATACAAATGAAGAGGTACCGGTATATAGAAGCTATGAACACATTTAAATTCAGTTTCACATATTTCAAAGTTGTTGATTTTTGAAAATACAGTTTCACATATTTCAAAGTTGTTGATTTTTGAAAATACAGTTGCACATCAATACATCTTTTAAATGATTCCTTTATTTCTTTATCTTTATGTGTAAACCGTGGATACTCCGTGAATTTCGTTTATCATGTCTGTCTGTCTGACTGTCTGTCTGTCCAGATAATAATAATAATAATAATAATAATAATAATAATAATAATAATAATAATAATAATAATAATAATAACGTCATGTTTGGTTTAGAATTGAATTAAACATCACTGACCCCCTTCACTCTCCCTCATCCCCTACTGGATGTTATTGGCAGAATTTAAAAAAAAACTCTAAAATCGTATTGACAGCTTGAAATCGTTTCAGAGACCTCGCGGTCGGACATTCATGTAATTTGCATACATTACCATTTTAAGTCTAGAGAGATGGCGAAATGTTATCCGTATGTAGGTCAGACAGCTAGAGCTGGTGTCCAATTTCAGATAGAGTAATTGTAGCTAAACTACTAAGCAAACCATTCAATCTAGGAATTATTCAA
>JAOYNN010540231.1:0-28286 GCA_025770095.1 Goniobranchus kuniei
AATCTAATTTGAACTCGAAAGGAGAGAGAGAGAGAGAGAGAGAGAGAGAGAGAGTTCAATTAGAGAACAACACTCATTGAAAGGAGAACATTAAAATTTAGTTGCATTAACAACTGAAGACAGTAGTGACTGTAACAATAGTGAACTGGATGGATTAATGAAAAAAGTCAAGCTAAACTGTCACACTGAGTTAGTGTGTTTCTAGTCGTACTGAGTGTTTTGTGTCTTTAACAGAACAAAGCTGTAATATTTTGAAACACATTGAATAGGTGAACCATCCGACATAGTTATTGGTTTCATTTAATTTTTTTGCAGACACAGAATTCAATGAACAAAAGGTATGGATGAGCAAATCAGAGTTATAAAGAAAGTAATTTGTTACACAACTGTTGTGTGTTTTGAAATGAAAGAAATCAGTAAGCTTGCTATCAGTCTCACATGTGTGTACCATCATATATTTAGCTATCATTTGAAATTAATCATCATCGTCTCATCTAAGCAAAAACATGCATTTGATCTGAAAGCACTGCTGTGAGCAACGAAGCGACAATGGTACTGTCTCCAACGTAAACACGTGGTCGACGGAAATAAAAATCTTGGGGTAACAAAGCGACATATGCTCATGTGTAGCATTTAGCTAATTTGAAATCTGTGCAACAAAACGACAAGAGCCGTTGTATATGTTTTGCTCCCGATTTGAAAGCAAAAATAATGTACTGCAATTTTGCAACTTCGATACTAATAATAGTAGAAAGCTCATATTTTGACACAATGTGTGCAATATTTGCTAAAAACCCGGAATTCGATAAAATGACAGTTGTTGCAGTGTTTCCCCAAGCCAGCGATGTGAGGAAGACAGTGAAGAGCTATTTCTAAATGTGTTGGACAATTGTTGTTTTAGATGTCCATCAGTTAGTATCAACACCATTATTAGACTGAAAGCAGATTAACTGATGAGGGAAAACCTGTGGATTTCGGTGGGTAATCTTGGATCAGAGTTGGATGTAAGCCAAGGAAGTGCACATTGCCTAATTGATTCACTTGGATACTCAAAGGTTTGTGCCGGGTGGATACCCAAACAAATGACTGTCGGTCAAAAAACAGTAAAAGTGGATTGCTGTAATCGTCTGCTGCAGTTTATTGACAGAGATAAATCGGTCATACATTGAATCATTACGAGCAATGAAACATGGATTCCTCATTATGGCGGAATCTAAGCTCAGGCAATGGAATTTGTGTCATCCATCATCTCCAAGGCTAAAGAATTGTCAATTTGAAAAATCATGGCGACCATGTTCTGGGACATTCATGGTGTAATTCTCATTGATTTTATTTATTTTGAGGAATGATTTTAAACTCGGAATTTCATGTTAGTTTGTTCATTCGTTCCAGTGCTATCACAGAAACTGAAAGTGCCTTGAACACATTAAGTGGATACATTGCTGTATAAAATTAAGTCTGTAAGTCCTGTTCAGCTCTTAATATCATCTATCAAGGTCTTCTTTATATTAGATTTGAAATAAGGCAGCTTTTTTTCCTTCTTGTATATCATGATGATTAGTATTATAATAGACATTATAGACTGTCTTTTTCATGATCTGGGAATTTATGCTTATTTTTCCACATACTTATTTGGCCTTATATCAAGAATGTGGTTTTATTTTTCCTTTGTAACTTCTATATTCCCAAACTGTCCTTTGTTTTGAACAGATTGATAGTCTCAAGCATGTGGTCACGAGGCATGCCAGACTTGAGGCAAGATGACACTCTACAACTTTGATCTATAGAGTGTATTCATAGGGTGAGGGAGTTAGGGTGTTACAGATTGTATGTGTATGAATGAGGGAGTGAGTGTGTTAGAGATTGTAAGTGCAAGTGAGTGAGTGAGGGTATAGGCAATTATGTGTATTTGAGTGTGTGAGGGTATTAGAACTTGTGTGTGTATGAGTGTGTTAGTGAGTGTGTTAGAGATTGTAAGTGTGAGTGAGTGAGTGAGTGAGGGTATTAGAGGTTGTATGTGTTTGAGCGAGTGTATGAGGGTATTTGAGCTTGTATGTGTTTGAGTGAGTGAGTGAGGGTAAAAGAGAGTGTGAGTATGAATGAATGAATGAGTGAGTTGATGTAGTAAAGATTGAGTTAACAAAAGAAAAAATGCCCCTGAAAAAATCATAGAAGGACGAAAGTCTGTGACGCAAAGCGTTTTTCTGTTATTTAAAATACTAAATTTCAATTTTGAGGTAGGCAGGTCTGTAATTAGACAGTAGAAATCAAGACCCTTGTGAGTATCCCTTAATGCCATGAGTTCTTTTATATGTGTAACAATCCCATATACAAGTCTCAGAGTTAATCGTCCATCTCTCTTAGGATTAGACTTGAAGCCTTGCTTACATAAGATTGGGAGATTAAAAATTGTTAGAAGTCCGCACCACATGGAATCAAACTTTGGCCTTTCACTCTGTTGGCAAGTACCATACCTCTACACCATAGAGCCACGTGGTATACCTTCCAGTCTTCTTCTTTCTTGTCTCAAAATATGAAATTGTGTCATATTTTCACTTTTTTTGCACCTGCTTGATGGGATCCCTGGCTGTACACGGCAGGTCGTGACGTCAAGGTTTGCACTGAGGATCATATGATAGTGGGATGTAGTGCTGTTGGTTGGACCAGCCTGTTCTATAAATTTCTATAATTTGCAGTTACCAATGAGAGGGTGTCAGCATGGATTTTGACGTAGCCCTACTGTAACTTTGATCATAATTTGCATTGATTTTAGAGAAAGCCCAACTGATTTGATTTGATCACGGCGTCGCAAAGTGCCTCAAAACTCATATTTAATTTGTGGCTTTGAAGCGTACCTGAATTGCAATTATTATCACAGGGGCGGTTCCCGCGAAGAACCACGAATCGCCACCGGAACTCCTCTGCCTTGGCTCTTCCATTGAAAACGAGAGATATCAGATTACGCGCAGGTAACGGTCAGTGACTTTTCCCCTGGTGTGGGGACATCTAACGGGAGATACATCAATCAGGCAGGGCCTGTTCACACAATTTTTGACGATCATTTTACTAAAAAATAATATTTTTTACTCTTTAATACAATGCAATAAATTTGAATAACCCATCAACATTTTTGCACATATCTTGTTAATCTACCACCTTTAATTGTCGGACTACATTTAGTGAAAGTTCTGTTTTGGTAGGTGTTTTCATTGCAGTGTTATGGGCCTTTGAAAAAGGAGCAAAATTTCAAAATTCATCAACAAAAATATTAATTTCTCAAAAATTAAGTCCAGTGTTTTTAGACTTATGATGTGTGAAAATCTAGTATCCTCTTCAAATTTAGTACTTGAGTTATTTTGAATTTTTGTTACTCCCCGTGTAAATTGGATCTGGAATATTTCTTTTTTTTTTTTCCAGAGCAATTTTTGTGCAAACCAGGAGTTTATGATGAAGCACACGCTAGATAAACATGTTTCTTTATTATATCAATTGTGCCAGTGTTGTGGACAGCGAAATACTACAAACAAACAAAAATAAAGGTAAAAAAATTCAGCTTTGCGTGATAAATATGCTCATGATAACTTAATGATTTTGAACACTGATATTAAAAAAGATATTGAAGACAAACATTCAAAGCACATTTGTCAAAAAAGCGTTGGAAAAATTAGAAGTGCTAAAAACAGAATTCCGTTCCTCTTTGGTCCACATCATCTTGAAATCGTAACTCTTCCTTATTTACACATTTTGTTAGGCATTGTTAAGACACACTACCAGGATCACCTAGAAAAAGCAGCTCATGTCATGACATCGACAAGCTGATTGTTATAGCCCCCAATTCCAGGGTGACAGAAGCTGGCAAAATATTTAAGAATTATGAAAGTTACTGGAAGAAAAGCTACAACTTGATGAGAAATACAATGACCTCAGGTCTAGTATTATTGTTAGTGATACTGAAGAAAAAATAGAAAAAGTTTTTAAAAAAGCATCTAACATAGGACAAGAAATCACCCCGCTAACAAAATAGGCTCTTGAATTTTGCACAGGATCGGTTTCCTGCAGTCTTGAAACTGTTCTCATGAAAAAATTGCATCGTCCCCTGAGTTTTTTCACAGGAAACCACCGTCACAAGAATCTAAGCAAAGATGTCTACAAACAGCTGACAGAACAAATCATAACACAAAGTAAAGCCATGACAAGATGTCAAGACATAATCGACAAAGCAGATGTCATCATAAATAAATTTGATGACTCTTAATCAAGCATGAATATAAGTTCACATCACCATATCACATTGCCAACCAATCATAAACTCCCTACAGGAATTCATCGAGACATGTTATATTACAGACAGCTCTTCCAAAACAAAACAATACCCAAAACAATAGTATTGAAACAACACTGTGCACCATTCATTAAGGCAACTAAATTTGGTCTTTGATTATTAAGCGAGAAGACACAGAGATGTCACATCAAGCTATTTGTAAAAGTTGTAGAAAAAAAAAGGCTTCAAAAGCACTGTCCGTTGTCAATACAGTGTAGATAATCAAGATGAAAACTATGGCTATTAAGGCACAAGCGTTATATTTTGAAAGATATGCTTTTAGAGACATTTGTTCATTTCTGTTTCCAGTCAAAAGCTGTTCATATCCACTGAAATTAAGGATTTACCTCTGTACTGGATTCAGTGGAAATAATTTCAATGCCATGTTGTTGGCAAGACACAAGTCCAATTTGTACCATGACTCTGAAAAACTGCCCATTCACCTTTCACAGATTTGAAGAATATACCACTCTTGGTGAGTTAAAATGTTCTATCATCAATCAAACAATCCACAAAATTTTACCAATTTTCATTGGACCAGATTAGAGCAAATTACCTTCAAACAAAAGAATTTTTTGGGATCAGTGTTCCACTTTTTCCTTAACTTTAAGATCTTATTCCTCTTTAACTATTCCACATAATTTTACCGTTTTTGGATGTATGTGCAGTTCTAATCTCATGGATGAAAAACACAACGGGAACATTGTTTTGGAATATTTGGCATATATTACGGACCAAAATGACTATACTTCGCGTTTCGCCGCAATGATTTCCAGGTGTCCCGTCAAAGCAAAATTTTTTCAGCGCACCCTGGGACCTACCGCAGACTGGCTGATCACTCAAGCATGAACTAAAATCCGTTCGTTTGGGCGCTGTGTGATATGTGATTTATTTTAGCAATCTCTGGATGTAACATGAAGATTACCTTGAATGATGCACTGATCTTAACCCATACAACCCCTTGCTGCAAGAGTACCATCTTGGCACATAGCTGTTTTCTAATGTTTGACTTTCATTTTCTGATTTCAACCTGATTGGGAGAGAATGACTCACATAGCCAGAACAAAATACTCATTAATAATGTTCATTTGGCTTTTGAATTCTGAAAATCTGCTAAGCTGTTTCAGAGGTATTCAGCTTTTATCTTGTATACTTTTTTGTAAACATGCTGTACTCTTTTTCCTTTTTTTTTTTACAATGAAAATTAGTGAGTTAGAAACCTTCTTGTGCATAGTGAAGCCATTTTTTTAAAACTATGCTAAGAACATGTACAGGTATTTTCTTACATTGCAGGTGGATGTCTATTTTGGAAAAGCTGATGTTTGATGAGTTGAGAGAGTCGTGCAACAATAAAAGTCTTTCGAGGATTCCTGTCTGGCATTGAGCATACTGCAAATGTTGCCTCTGTCCTTGGAATTGTCGGGGTAACTCAGAGTTCTTCCATGTCAATAATGTACCCTTTGGAATTGGACAGAGAGAAAGAAATTAAGGGCGACAGAGAGATAGAGAGAGAAAGACAGAGACAATCTACTTGTCCGCGAATAATTTACTGAGATCCGCGAAAGTGAAAGTAAAAAAAACCCAACAAACTTTGTCTTCACTGAAATCGATCGTCTAAAAAACAAAAGTTAGATAGCCAGACACTACTAGTTGGTTCGTAGAGATTGGAAGACAAGCAAAGAGGACACAAGGAAGAGTTTTGCACATGCATACATATGTGTGTCTTTTGCCTTCTACTGTCCACCATTCTTTTTGAATGTAGATTGATGAACAGCACGTATGTACAGGCGTTTCAATTTCAAAGTATCTAAAGTTCAGAATGACTATTCGCCGAGAAATTGTTCAGAGAAATGTGTAAGTAGCCAAGGATCAATTAGGAATCTTGAATATGTGGTGATGGGATTTGATAAAATTGGACTACAATGGAGTTATAATACTGATTTGAAAAGTTGAAAATTTTGAGAAAGGCTTACTGCAAAACATATCGGGCTGTGATTTCATACCAGTCCATAGGTGCAAGAGCTTTGACCAATCACATCAAAGGAAAACAACTTGTAGAAATCCTCCTTTTGCATCCAACCAACACCCTTTCCCCCATATCCCACCACCATCCCAACACCCTCTTCCTCCCTCCCCCCTACCAACACCCTAGCCCATCCCAACATTCCAACTCCATGCCCATCCCAACACCACTTTCACCACTCTGTATGGCTTTTTGAGCTGATCTTCGGCTTTGCAATGCACAAGATGAACTCTGTGACTTTTGAGACATTCAGATTGTAATTTATTAGTTCGCATTGAGACATTTTAAGAAATTCATGTCATGACAATCAAGGAAGGAAAGGACATTTGCTGTTTGACGCTAACACATTTGTCCTGTCCATATGCAATAGGAACCTTGACTTCAATTACAGACAGCACTATGAGTAGTTATACCATTTGTAGATAGTTGAAATAGGTAAATTTTGATTTTATCATTCAAAATAGGGGGTTTATCACTTTTTAAATGATATAAACCCTTCATCTGAAGGGGGTGTTGCCCCCTGACCCCCACCAGGGGTGAATGAACCCTAGCAGAGGGCCATCTTAGCCCTGTGATCACCATGACGTACTTTCAGCAAACAGCACTCTTCCTTCAGTGGATTGCCTTGATAGAGAGAGAGAGAGAGAGAGAGAGAGAGAGAGAGCAAGCAGCAAGGTATATAGCAGGCGATTATGACTATAACTTTAGTGTTACCAAATTGATGAAGGAAGATAATTGTGAGTGATCTTGGATGGAAGCCATGGAGAGACCTAAGGACTATATAAACTATAAACAACATTTTTCAAAGTCAACAATAATGAAATTCTCATACTGCTGGAAAATTTTAATATGCGGTTGTAGGATACAGACATCCAATTATAACTTCAAAATCCCGAGATCCAGGACAGACACACATCTTCATTTCTTTTACCTAACAACCATTTGTCTTTTGAACAGCCTTCTCAGCCTGATAAATGCAACAGTAAACTCAGATGATTTTAAATCTTCATTGTACAAGACCACGATTATCTTCAACAACTGAAGCCATGGCCTTAACAGGAATAATGATAATAATTGAGTACTTTTAAACAAGAAAATAATGATACGCAAAGTCAAACAAACGTTGAAAGTAGGGTTCAAAGAAGTACCAACAGATAATCTTCGTTCATGAGATAGAAACACCAGGAATTCTGCAGGGGCATATAAACTATCAACATCTAGAACTAACCCTTTTCATGGTTCTGTAATTACTAGTTTTAGTTTTAGATTATGGAAAGGCTTACAGCAGAACAAATCCTCTATAAATGTAAATACATAATGTTGTTTTAAAACCCATACTGAAAAACATAAAAGTGAAAGCAATATGTTCTTAAAAAAATCAATGCACATAAAGCAAGACAACTTTTTAGTCTTTTGGATATTTTATGCACATCAATAGTAATCTGACAGACTTGAAATTTGTACTCTAATTGTTTAATAAATCAAGCATGATAATTTCCAGTGGGCTGTAATAGGTGAAGGGGAGACAATAGAGTGGTTTCCAGTTATAACAGGAGTCAAACAACGATGTTTCATGTTAGGTTTTTTTTTATTCCCATTGATCATAGACTGGGTCATGAGACAGACTGTGACAGGAAAGAGGAATGGTATCAGATGGAATTTCATGTTAGTTCTTGAAGACTGAGATTTTGCTGATGATGTAGCATGTCTGTCTTCCAAATTTGATAATCAACAAGCAGTGGCGATTGGTGAAGATTTTTGGCACTAGGCTGTTTTCTAAGCAATGTTGTGACCACCTCTACCCACATATTTTTATGAAAAATAACCCAAATCTACATCGTCACAAAATAGAACATATATTATTTGTAACAATAATTTATTATCAGTTGTTCTAAATAGACTTGCTATGCTCAGTATTTGTAGAGTAAATTAACTCGTCTATCCTTTGATTTTGCAAATGTAATTTGTCTGTATGACTTCTGAATTAGACTTAATTAATTACAATTCAAATCAGAATCATCGTTTATTAGGTCATTATGTATCGACAAATGATAACAATGACACAGATCTAGATCTTATATTGTAACTTATCCAAAGTTATGTATGTCACAAACATCAGCAGAAAACCAAAGCAGCATTATTCAATACCCTAGTTCTATCAGTGCTGCTTTTTGGTCGTGAAACTTGGAAATTAACAAGGGGTGAGGAGAAGAAGCTTGACACCTTCGAGACCAAATGCTAACGAAAAATCTTCAGAATAAGATGACCACAATGGATAAGTAACAGATGAGTACTGGAGATAACAGGGACAGGAAAAGTCAGCAGTGAGGTGAGAAGAAGAAGGTGGTCCTGGATAGGGCATGTCTTCAGAAAACCTCCCAATAGCGACTGTGCTGTGGTCATGGGATGGACACGAGATGGAAGAAGAGGAAGAGGGAGCCCTAAAACAACATGGCGCAGGATGGTGGAGAAGGAAACAACGGAAGAGGGATGACCTTCATGGGAGAGGGCGAGAACAATGCCAAAGAACAGGCCACAATGGAATGAACATGTACGAGCCTTATGTGTTTCTTAGCACAAAGAGGATTAAGGTTAAGGTTAATGTTTAAACAATTGAGTTGGTGTACAATATGCCGCCTTTAAACATAAAAAGAAATAAGATAACAGCTTAGTTGTGTTTCAGAGAATGCACATTGCTCACGATTACATAAATCTCCCATTAGAGAAATCTTAAGGAAGAAAAAAACCCAAACACAAACAAACAAAACAAAACAAAAAATACAATGATGGCTCCATCTGCCTTCTATCTTGTGGCATCTAGTTTTAAAACCAATCAGATTCAAATTTACACATAAGAAACAAAGCACAAAAAAAAACACACACTCTCACACAAAATAAAAAACAACAAAACAAAAACAACAAAAAACACCGCAAGGAAGATCTCACTCTGTCTCAGCACTGTGCTAAATTAATTGAAAGAAGTGTACTAATCATAGTTTTGGAGTAGTAGTAATAGTAGCAGCAGGAAGAGTAGCAGTAGAAGCAACAGCAGCAGTAGTAGAGGAGTAGCAGCAGCAGTAGTAGAAGTAGAAGCAACAGCAACAGGAGTAGAGTAGTAGCAGCAGCAGTAGAAATAGTGGTAGCAGCATTATGACATAAAGACCTACTTTTACTAGCACACTGCTCCACAAAACCACTTTTTACTGTTGTAATGGTAGGCAACGTAAAATCTGTTTGGTTTACAGAGGGCCAACAAACACCTCTCGTCTAGAACCCTTACAGTATTCAAAAACAGCAATCAAAGGGGAAAATTTAAACAATTTGAAGTTTGAAACAGTGAGTTTCTGGTCTTCCTATAGAAATTTTGAATTCCTGTCATCAAAAGGCAAATGAGTTTCAGTTTTAATTTAATTCAATTGTTAAATTTGGCAAAGCATTTTTATTTGCATTAATTTTTTTAAAAAGAATTAGTGCTTGTATGTTTTGTTTTGTTTTTGTTTAGTTGTAGTTGTTTTTTTTTGTTTCAGTAAAACAATGTTTATGTGTGTGTGGTTTTTATCCCCTGAAAAACAAATCCAAAACAAATGAGGGAAAACGCTTGAATAGATAAGATAATTTTCCTAGTTAGATTTATCCATCAAATTTTTAACCAAGAAAGTATGAAATCTCTGCTTGCTTTCAAACTGTTTCTTTCTCTTACTGCAGCATCGGATGATCGGCCAGCAGCCAAACTGTGCCAGGGGATATGTGCCAGATTGGCATTTGACAGTTACATGGTCAGGAGATAGGAAGACAAAATCAACCATCCCTCAGAGTAACAATCATGTCTAGGGTCAAGTTCCAGGCTGTGCCATCACATGATAGTTGATGAGGTTTGTTGGTTTGTTTTTTGGAGGTTTATTTGTTTAGATTTGTGAATGTTTGTTATTATATTTGTATTGTTTTTGTTTTTTGTTTGTTCATGTTTGTTTTGGGCTTTTTGTTTGGGTTTGTTTTTGCTTGTTTTTTTTTGTTTTTTTGCTTGATTTGTTTTTTTTGTAATTTTGTTGTTGTTGTCATGGAGATGGGGTTGTTTCGTTTTTTATTGTGTGCTTTGGTGCTTTGTTTTGTTTTTCACAGTCCCAGTCCAGTAAAGTGCACAACACGTAGATGTCAGGGCATTTCAGTATGGTGTAGCGTAACAGTTGTTATCCTCATTTTCTAGTTGTCATCCTCGTCATCATCAGCAGCAGCAGACCTAGAAGTAGCAGTAATTGGAGAAGAAGCAGCAGCAGTTTAGTTATGGTGGTAGTTGTAGTGTCGTTGTCACTTTTATCTACCTATCTGTCTATCTATCTATCTATCTATCTTGTTTGCTAGAATGTAAAACGATACCGAACTGATTTTCATGATCGTGGGCTTAAAAGAAAGTTGTGTATAGCTACTTGAAACGTTTGCAGTAATAGTTGCCAGTCTTCATGATACTGCAAACTGCTTTTTCTTCTTCTTCTTCAAATAATCCGACTGACTCAGTAATACTGTGTATAACTGTCGAAGTGCATGAAAAAAAAAAAAGTGAGTTTAAGCCTATGATTTCTAGTAGCTTGACTTCAGGGTAATCTGGCAGAGTGACCGTTTGAAAGAGTCCACGTCTCTGCAGCATCTGATAGAAACAGGCATTCTATTCCACAGTCGAAGTCAAAATGAGCTGGAGAAGAAGGAATTTAAGTGGCAATCTAGATTTGAATGTGGTACTCTATAGCTTCAAAAGTGGTGATTGCAAAATTTGAGGCAAACACAATGAGAGACAACTGATTAAGGCCTACTTTCATTCTGTCTGTTCTGCAAGATATGGAAGCTTAAGATCAATACCTTAAAAAGTGTTCACTATATTTACCAAGAGCAGTAATATGAATCGCCTAGGAATGAAACTGATGATGGTGAAGAAACCATGAAAAAAGAGGAAAATCCAACATACCTTGGAGTCATTGTTGACAGACAATTAAACTTTAATAAACATGCTGAAAAAATAAAGATGAAATATATTGCCAAGCTAAGGCTACTGAAGAGGCTTGCAAGCACCGAATGGTTGTCTACTGAACGGTCATTTCCCTCTTGCACTGTGCCCCACCATTTCTCTCTATTTTAACCTCGGATGGTAAGAACACCCAATCCGACCAAATTGGGATCGATTGGGACCCTTTTCCCGCCTCAAAAAGCTGGTTGAGTCTTGTCCAGAGTTTGTCTTGAAATACAATATCAACGCTTTTGTTAATGAGCCTTGTCCCGAGTTAGTCTCCAAAGACGAAGCATTTCGTAATCATAAACAGTACTGCGGCAGTGCGTGCCCGTGTGTGTTAGTAGGTGTATGTGTGTGTGCATGTCACTTCATCGTCTCGGTGAGATTTTAGTTCAACGCACTGCTTCTGCTACCTGTGTGATCAGGTTTCAATTAACGGCTGAGGCACTCAATTGTGATGAAGGCTGCTCGTGAGTTGGGGTTTTACGATTATGTTGACAAATTAGGCACATTATAGTGATTGATGGAGACAAGATACAAACTTTAGGAGAATCTCGTCGGCAACGGCTTTTTATCAAACTATTAATGTGAAAAACACTGACAATGTTATCTATTACTGTTATTACTAAATATTCGATCCAAATAAGTAACATTTCTAAACACTTTTGGAATTAAGCTAATCATTTTACTAATTAATATCTCTCAAACAGCACGACACTTGACCTAAAAAATGTAAAGTATTAATCATTACACCTTTATTGATGTATTTAATTTACCAAGTAGCATCACCAGGTGTGGGCAGATGTGTCCAAAATATCCGATTATTCATGCCCTGTCATAATGCGCCCACTTTACCATAATGAATATGTGAGGGAAAATTCATTCAACAGCATAATCCGATACAATATACAAAATTTGTAAGAAAGAAAACCATGACAAACATGGTTTCTATTAAATAGACTTTTTAGACCCTATTCAAATACATAATATGTACAATTTTATGAAAAGCAAAAACAACCAGATAGAATGAAATAAACGAGAAATTATTGCTTAGCTTTTTAATGGGTTTTTTTGCATGTGTGGAATAACTGTGAGACTTGAAGGGGGTGTGACGTTTTGAATGAATGTCATCCTGTCTATGTAATTGCGTATTCCACCTGCCGTATTCTCTAATTTAGAGATAGCTGGGTGGCTGGCTTCAGTGTCCTGTTCACTGAGAAGTCCAAGTCCAAATCCACTTCACACGATGAAAGGAAATCAATGATGTTCTAGGATATGCTGTTTTTGGATAATCTTGTTTGGAAATACTGCTCGGTATGCAACCATATAGGCGTTAATCTGTGTTAAACCAAGTTTGAAAGCTGGGACTTTATATGGAACTATTGGATTTGTATGTGAAACAGATGTTTATACCATATTAAGCAGTTTGTTCAGCATGTCAAATTTGTCTTTAATGTGTCATGCTTCGAGCTGAAGTTTGTTGTTGTTTTTTTGTTATGAGTACAGGCATTAGTCTTCTCTACAACTGTCCCAATTATCATCTCATAAACACTGATATATTCATGACAGTGGTTACAGACAAGGGCTCGACTTTGACAGGCCTGAGAAAAAACAATATTGTGCTGAAACAAAACCTTCTCTATGGCATGGGCTATGACCCCTGACCTTGGTATGATACATATGTGTGTGATTCAGGAGATAGTAATGTCAGTGTTTTTCACTCTCTCCTCAAACTTTGATGTATCTTGGGGTGTGTCACTAAAGAGTAAACAGGATTGATAATAAACATTTGATTCGCTTCCAATTACCTCCGTACTTTTTCATCACCTTCCTTAAGTCTGTCAAGTTCATATCTATAATCCTGTGCAATACTATTATCTAGTGTATTTACAGCCTCATTAAAAGTCTGTGATGTTTTCCAACTAGTCCTCACAAAGTATAAAGGTGGGGGACGGGGAGGGGGGGGGGGGAACTTTGTCAAAATTAGGCTTGCTACTTGCACCTGGCCTGGGCCTCCGCTGTTTCAAGCAGCCAGCTTTTATCATTGGTATTTCATGCAAAGGGGGCATTCATTTGATGGAATGTCAGGATCAAACTCGACCCAAAGATGCTTACAACACTGTTGATCTAGTTTGAGTGTTTTGTGAACCTTTTCCACTGTTGTTTGTTTAATATTCCTCGTAGCCCTTACACAGTTGACTCAATTTTTCTTCGGATATCTGTCAACGTCATTGTTTTCGATTTGAATGCTGAAGCAAAGTAAAATGTCAGTAACGAACTGGTTACATAACGACTTTTTTCAGGTTTTTTCTTTGTTTTCTTGTCATCTTTTTTTTTCCAGAAGTACGACACAATGCCCTTTGATGTTCCTCACAACTATGGGTCATTATTATGTTTCTAACAGACCTAGTTATAAATTGAGAGAAAGATTTGATAATAGATCACTATAACAATTGCGTTGTATCACCGTACAATCACGAGGTATGACATCACTAAATTACCACGCCTGGTGATAAGATTCACACTGATGAACAACACATTAATGACAAACACTCTGCAATCAAAACTTAAAGAATCACTTGTGCTGTTCGAAAGATGTGAGTATAATTAATTAGCACCTTTAGGGTCACAAAACGTGAAAAAATAGCTTTAATTCCAAGTACCACAGAAATGGATGAAATCTCCGTAGAGAAACAATTTTTTTCACAGAATCAACTAGCAAATCGGGAGGTCTTCATGCAGTGGTCAAAAACAGACTGATCTTGGGCCTATACCTTTCAATTAAATGTTTTAAAATGTGATGATTCTGATTTACGCAGAGACGTGCAGAGCACAAAGGGAATCCCCTCTAACAGTGGCCAGTGGTGTATTGGGTTACCGTGCTTGACAGATTTATGGACTTGGTGGCCTGGCAACTGAAGTAGTGATTTCAGGCTCTTGGCGTACACCGTGGTGTATGTGTTTGATTACTGTCCAACAAGGAGGGCATAGTGACCTGAGATGATGGTCTTACAACAGTAAATGCAGCCCCATTCCATGGACAGAAACCAGATCAACAACAGTGAAAAAGAGCCACAAGGACCAAAACATCTTCAAAACATTAAGATTTAAATAAACTTTTGATCGTTAAAACCTTTCAATTCAGATCATGGAGGTTATCTTTGTTAAATGTTTAATGATGCAATTTCAAATGTTTTTTTGCTTTGTTTTGCATGACTCTTAATGTATACACAAATTTAATGAACTTAATTTAATTTTTTTGTGCTGGGCTTTTCTCTCAGCAAACAAGCCAACTTTTTCATCAACACATGACTGACATTAAGCCAAAAAATATCCAGGGACTATGCCCGTGATTGGGTCTGATTGGGCTCGACCCCTTTAACGTCTTTGATTTCTTCTCTTTCTCCATATCCTTTCTTACATTCTTTCTTCAAGTCTTTTTCTATGTTTGGTTTGTCCCATCTAAGGATTGCCATTACAGTGCAGACCTACCAGTGTATGGGCCGTATATAATGTTTTGACAGGTATGTGCCGGATGCCCTTCCTGGAACAATTAAGCGTTGTGCTTTGGAGCAATTATAGCAGACATAGGTTTGTTTCCTTTTCCTATTCTGACAAATATTTTGAGAAAGTACTGTAATGAGCATCATCTTACAGTCCAGATTACTATTCATTGTACCAGATACACTGAAGTTGGTAATTGGTGAGTAAAACTAGAAAGTATTGTGTACTTTTTTCATTGTAACATTTTTATTTTTCGAAATGTGTTTGGAACTTTTCATACAGTAGGCTGATTGTATCAGTGAGTTCTTTGGACTGGGCCAAATTTCAGCTAAATCCAACGTCTTCTATACGGTTGCTAGGCAAACATGTTGTCAAACTTGGAACACAATTTTCTCAAAACGCACATTTTCCACATTCTCCCAAAGAAATGACCATCACTTTCTTATTTTTTTTTCCCCAGGTAATTATTGCTTCTATGTCATCCTCATACACTGTGCTTTCTTTTTGTGCACATAACTCAGTTCCTGTAATTTCATCCTTTAGGTCCCTTTTGAGTTTGAGGGTCACATTTGGATCATCTGATGCACGAACATCAAGGAGATGGATTTGGTGAATTGTGGTAACTTTTCTGAATGTGTTATGCTCTAAAAATGTTAAATTTGAAAGCAGTTTTTATGCCTATTGTTCATGTTATTCCTTCAACATTCTAGTAGCCTAGATCTAGTGGTGTTACCATATGCTTCTATACAGACTTTGGGGAATGGGAGAATTTTATAAATAGGCCTACACGACATCTTCCCAAATGACAATATAGAGTATGTCGTCATAGTTATGATCGAAAGATTCCCCCCCCCCAAAGTTAATGTTTGCAAAGATTATCTTCATAGTTTAAAAGTATTATGTGCTTCAGTTGGATAGATGGTATTGCAGCCATTATGCCTCATGTCCATGGTGTATCACTTTAGTGTTTAACAGAGGTGAAGGAATGTCTGTCGGGTATTGAGTCATTTTCGAAAGAGTTCCTTTGAAACGTCACTAGAAAGCCCAATCATGCCCATTTTGAAAGTAATAAAGTTAGTCAGAAATAGTACTGCAATTGTTTTGGCTCCTTTGTGTGTTGTATAATTTATTTTTTTAAAAATTGGATACAGATCTACAGTGTGTGTGTGTGTGTGTGTGTGTGTGTGAGTGTGTGTGTGTGTGTGTGGAGGGGGAAATTATTTTGTATTGGTTTTGTTCTTGCCTTGCATCAAGGTGCAATGGATTAGTTGACCTGTTGTTTCTCCTAAAGGTAACCAATTTTTTCCTATTGTACTGCAAATCAAAACTCAACTCATCAGAATTTTCAGTGGGCAATGCATCAGCATCAGCTGATCGACTATCATCTGAATCATGTGGTAAATGATTCAATGTAGATCTGGTAGGCCTAGATTGAGATCTATCATTTCAATCCCCACCTTCGCCATCATGAGACTGAGAATCATGAAGTTCCTGATCATCAAATACTGTCTAAGTCTGATTGATCAACTTCTGCATCACTCAACCCCTCATTGTCAAATTATTTCTCCCCCTGGATATGATTTTTTCATGTCATGGTGCATGTTGGACGAGAATCCCCTGAAGATCGCTATTTATTTCCTCAAACGACAAAGGTGGCTTCTTCAAAAACAATTTTTGAATGTCATTTTTGAATGGCGAATTGTGTTTCAAAACTGACTTTCAGTGTAGATTCATGGGTAACAAGATGACAAGTTCACACCTTGAGATTCTAGATGACTAAATTATAGCACAGGCACTACATTATTAAAGTGACAGATCAGAATATGGATAGCTTCACCTTCATGGTTGACAGATGGCAATTTTATTGAGGATTCCTCATATATGTAATGCCTGTGAGGCAATGCTAACAATTTATCATAGATGGCACAGACTTACGATGGTGTGGGAGGGGGATGAAGAAATGAATAGACTGTTGTCATGCTTTGTCTTTTATAGGGTGTTTTTATGACATCGCTGAGTAGATGTATTGGTGAATTCATATGCCAATCATCAGTTTGATTTCTAGCTAATCTACACATATAAGGATTAGCTAATCCATTCCATTTTCAATTGGCGTTCCACTTCACGTAGACTAGCCTACATTGTGGCAGCGTGGCTGTGAGGTCAGTGCAATGGACTTGTAACCACACGGGTTCAAGTTCAAGGCCGGGCTGGGCAGTCATGCTGTTTAGTCCTTGGGAAAGGCTATTTACATGCATTTCCTCACCTCACTCAGGTGTTATTGAGTATCCGACCATAGGCAGAGGAAGATCTTGTCAGTATGCCAGAGCAAGTGGGCCAGTAAAATGGTTGCATTTCTGTATACTCCAAAGGGAGTTGAGAAGATATTTGGTTGGAAAGGGCCTGTCAGGGAACCCTTGTAAAGCGCTTTGAACACATTTAGTGGATTTAGCGCTACATAAAAGCTCAGATTTTTTTTTTTACATTTTACTTTGCTAGGACTCACCAGCCCACCAGGAAGACATTTTTTTTAAAGAGAAAAATAGGCCTATAATTTCCCTTTCAATATTGCATGTTTGCCTCCTCTGGCAAATAACCCATTTCTGTTGTCTCCCAAACAGAGGATTACTAGCTGGTTACTACTGTATATGTCATAATATTGTAGTTTTTAATTTTTATGTGTGTTTGTGACAAGAGCTGTACCTGAATTGGCTAAGATTAAAGACTTTTGGCATTAAACTTAAATCCTGGCAAGGGTTGGATTTAAATTCAAACCACAAACCTTCCGCTCTGTATTTTATCACTTGGTCATTGATTTTTCTCATTTTCTTTAATTCGTCTTGTAATTATTTTTTTGGTCCAGGAATTGTTGTTGGGTTGGACATAGCTTACTGCACAATTGGCATATGACATGTAGCCATGTGTTAACAGGGACAGACAAGGAATGTGGAATATTTTGG
This sequence comes from Goniobranchus kuniei, assembly GCA_025770095.1. Lineage (NCBI taxonomy): Eukaryota > Metazoa > Mollusca > Gastropoda > Nudibranchia > Chromodorididae > Goniobranchus > Goniobranchus kuniei. The sequence continues at coordinate 17,808 of JAOYNN010540231.1, forward strand.
TACAACTTGTCACGGAGCTGTGAGCTTTAGCAGTGAGCCATGACTATCTGTCTTCTGTACTACTAAAAACGCTGGGTTTTTTTTTTCTTTTAATTTAAAGTCCATTTATTTACATCTAAAGTTTGGTTGTTTTGTATTTAAATCCAGGTACAGTGGAGGCCACTAATATAACTCCTTCGGATCAGATCAAGGAATTTATCTTAAGCCAGATTTATGTTTATCATTTCCAAGGGAAACAACCACTTCATTCAAAATGAGGGGTGAGAAAAAGTCATGTGGTCTACATCTAGCAAGGCTTCACGACTTTGCTTATTTCAAGGGAGTGGGAGAGAGCAAAAAGAGAGAGAATCCTGTTGAGAAACTGCCTAAGGGTGCATAAAACCCACCCACCGACTCACCAGCTGCATGCTCTAGAATGAAAAGAGGCCACTGTGCCTTAGAAAACATTTAAGCAGACAGACAGTGATTCAGGTTTACTTAAACCAGAGTTTGATTAGTAGATGTGTTCCATTCAATTAGGCGGCATCCATCCACAGTAGGATGAAGCCATCCAACCCTGACAACCATTCCTTTCTTTCTTTGTTGCCCTTATCCAGGTGGCTCCGATTTTTTTCCTTATGCAATCTTGCATTCTTCTCATTGGATGTCCCATTGTTCTTTTGCCTATCCTTGGTCTCCATTTGATTCACCTCCTGGCCCATCTATTGTCTTTTGTTCTTCCCAAGTGGCCAACCCATTTCGCCACCCGGAAATAATAGAGTTGTAACTGCAAAATCAAATTTTACAGGAGCCACAAGAAAATGATTTTTAGGCTTACTTTTCAATGAATTCTTCCAAAATTTTGTGTGGTGGCATATCATGCTACCAAATAGGCATATAGCAAAATGTTTTACTTAAAAAATATGGAAATAGGATATTTCTCAAACACATTTTTTTCCCTCCAAAAACTGCAAATAATACAGTCGGAAGTGAAGATACAATATGAATCTGGAAATAATATGTTACGATTCTGCAAATACTACAGTCGTAACTGCGCTTATGTCTCCATTAGCCTGAAGTTCCATTTACCAGAGTGTCAGCTTCCGGAAATGATACAGTCGTAATTGCCGTTCCAACAGGTCCACTATTAAATAGTGCCTGATTTTTAAGATAATAGAGTCATATGTGCTATTACAACTACAGTATTTACAGATAAAATTCATCTCAATGCTTTTTGCGTAATTTAACATACGACAGTATTAATCCCAAGTAAATGCATTTCCTTCTAACATACGACTTGTATAAGTTTTTCATTTGTATCGGTACCTTCAAAAGTGGAATACCAGGAGATGCGTTCGTTCTTACAATTCCAGTGATATAAATAAGTAAAAATCGAAAATTTTGCGCTTACGACTCTATTATTTCAGGGGGGTGATTTCCACTTTTGCTTCATAATAAATGCTGGAATATCTTCCACCCCTGTTTTCTTTCCTGTTATGTTGTCATTAATAGTGGAAGCATAAAGAGGATAAAGTTATTGGACGTAGTTTTTTCTTAACCCTAATCGTATGCCGTGATTTTAGCCGTTGTTCATACATACAGGGTCATTGATTACCCCCCAAGCCTCATAGAGAGATAAATACAGTGGAGCTCACCTACAACAGCCTCGTTTACAGTGGGGGCTAACCTACAACGAGATATGTTCAAATACCCAATTCACATCTTAGACAGCCTATTATACAAATATGCCGCTCTGCAACGGCATGCTATTTCACCATATACGGCTACAACAGGGGTAGGTTTGATGCGAATTGGACCTTTTACCCCTTCATTCCAAGCTGAATAAATCCTGTCCGCCTCATTCGCATATCACAGATTTCGTAGAAATCATTGCCTGAGATGGTATTGATAGCCCTGTGCCAGAAGATTATTACACAAGATCCACATATGTTGGCGGCAAGGTGAAGAAATGGCTATTGTAATGTACCTGTACCATGAGAATGGGCTGGGTAAGGAGCACACTCTCATCACGCTGGTGCGAGGAGTAAGAAATTCCCAGTGGAAGTGGGATAGGTTTGGGGTGGAGGTGGTGGGTGTACGCGTGTGTGATTTTTTGCCTGCTGAAAGAGTAAAATACTCTTGATTCATCATGGGGTCACGTGTATCGTATTTTGACTTCAATCAAGCTATCAGGAACAAACGTAGGCCTATTTCAGCTATGGTAAGCCTACATGAATGTGTTTACTTCTTGGAGGCAAAAATATTTCTCACTCCATGGCATCCCCAGTCCAAAAACTTCAGCACGCCAGCATTCTCATGTCCAATTCATGCCCTGGCTCGATCAGAGTAAGCCCACAGACATGTTACAGAGTAACAAATCTAGATCTAGATTAATGTTATCCCTTTTGAGGAATTGTTTTGCAAACACAGTGCAGTAAAGTCTATCTGCATGTATATGGCTCAGAGACGATGTGTGTGCATTCTCTGTGAGATGAGCACATGCGAGGAACCTTGAGCCTACATGGACCTTTCAATAGCAACAGGCTATGTGACATGCGACTTTACCGTTGATTGGGGGCACACAGCTGGATCACTGTTTAGAGCCTTATCTGTGGATCACTTTCAAAATAATTATGGTAGTCAAAGGAGGCTGGAAACAGTATGTAGGATTATGTGTGGTATATGAGTGTATATGTAGAGGAGTGTGTGTGTGTGTGTGTGTGGGATGGGGGTGGGGGGGTTTAGATATAAATCTAATATTAAAATTTCTAGTAAGTCTTCTCTCTAATGAATGCATATTGGTGCTACAACTGAGACAGATTTCAATTTACCCCCGCCCACCTTCTTTCTCTCTTTCTCTCCCTTCCTTCCTCCTACCCAAACAAAATCAACAGCAGTCAAAAAACAAACAAATAAAAATACAAACAAACCAACGTGGATACACAATGAAATGAAGTATCGTTAGGACCAGGAGAAACTACCATAATGTAATATACTGAGTACATTACAAAGGGCCGTAACTCAGTCATGTCAGTTGCACATGGCCAAGCTCTCTAGAAATCGTGTGATGGATGTACCTCTATAACGGGACTCGCCTTCAATAGAAACTTATTGATAGTTTCATGACCCCAGTTGTATCTGATTTCCACTGCACTCTCTGTCCCTTACCACTCTTGGGTCATTTTCATGCTGGGAATCATAGGCCCCAGCAGGCCACCCCCTTTCCTTGGGTGAAACAGTAGTCAAACAGAAACGATTAAAATCGACAGAACGGATGTGGAGGATGTCCAAGATTTTACATGTTCAGATGCAAAAATCTCCCATAAATGGAAATGCCCAAACTGAAATAAATGAAAGACTTACAAAAGCTAGGAAAACTTTTAGTCTATTTAACAACTTCTGGAAATCAAATCAAATATATGCAAAAACAAAATCAAGAATCTTCAGAAGTAATTTTCTGTCAGTTCTGTTACATGGAGCTGAATCATGGAAAATTACAGAAAGCATCAAACAGAAACTTTATGTCTTCCAAAGCAAATGTCTAAGAAAAACCTCCGGGGGGGTCAAAGAAGGAGAGGCCGCCCCATTGAAACGTGGTCAAAGAATAATAAAAAAGGAAATCAGATAGAGGGAATGGATTTCGGGTGAGATCAGAAAGAAAGCTCAGGACAGAGAAGTGATTCATTCCCGAGTGTTGGCCTCATGTGTCACTGAACACGACAGAGGATAAGGTAAAGGAAAGCATCAATTCTCAGCAATAGGAATATTTTGATGATTTTGATCTTTGCCAATTATTTTATCAGACTGAAAATTAGAATGGGAAATGTGAAAATTAAAATGCGAAATGTTTTCAAATTTTTTTTGTGTTGTCTCTTCAAGCACCTGAATCTTACAAGGATGTCACCGATGTTGTGGACACATGTAAGTATTTCTGCTTTTCTTTTAATATAAAAAAATTCTAGCGTTTAATTGAATCAAATTCCACAAATGGCTTGTCCGATGGTACCATGGCCTGGTGGTTGAGTGTCTCCCTCAGAACTGGGAGGTCGTGGGTACGATCCCTGGTCGAGTCGTCCGTAAGAATTTAAAATTGCCAATTTAGTAACTGTCTTGTTTGGTGCTCAGCATTATGAGCACAATTTTAAGAGTGGCCGTCCCAGTGTCAGTATATTGCAGCTGGGTGAGTCATTTGAGTCTTGCTATACACATGGTGGCTCACTCTGACTGAAAACCACTACCGTTTAGTTGAGGCCCAGCGAAGGACATTAATGAACTCTGCCCAGCTACCTGCTCTGGGTTACTAGCAGTCACAGTGCATTTCTTAGTACCTGCTGTCGTATCAGTGGCAATTCTTCCTTTCACTACATCCACATTATTGCGCAAGAATTTCTTTTTTTTTTTGGTTGCTTTCCCTCATCCAACACCACTCCATTGGTTCATTGACATTTCAAAATGCTAGTTTTTGTGAATTGAGCTTTCGAATTGTGTGAGTAAATTTTTTGATAATTTTCAGGTCTAATTTACAAAATTTGTGCACATCTGATTCTTATCCCATAAAGCCTCATTGAAAGAGAAGATAATATCGTTATGATAGCAAAACATCTGTGAGTGAGCCCTGTTCTATGTGCAGTTCTAATCAGTTTATGATCTAAGTTCATACTTAATCCCGTGCCATGTACAGTAATTGTTTCAATAATTGACAATATCTTTTCACTTAACATGTAATAAAGTTAATGCACTTTCTTCTCTCATTTCTTCAGCCCCCATAGAAAGAGAAGATATAATTTGTCATTAAGATATCAAGATACATATGTATGAGTTCTATTCAATGTGTAGTTCTAGGTGATATACGATCTAAGTTCACATTGAATCCATTTGCATGTGTAGCAAATTTTCTGATATTTTACGATGTCTTTATAATCAACAAGCATTGTAGTTATACCAGCGTGTAATGTCATTCATTGTTACTATATTATTTATTTCATTTTTTTTTCTTTTTAGCATGAATCATGCAGCAGAAACTCACAATTTTGCTCTAAATGAGCCTTGCTGAATATGTGGAGATAAATCCAAACACCTATGCTAAAACATTTGAGGAGAAAGCTTTGTTCATGCCCTCTTTTTAACATGCGTGAGGATGTACTCCTAATACATAATGTGGACATTCCCATGACTTACAGAGCATGCGCTCGAGAAACATTTGTTTAAAATGTGTCACTGCTGTAAAAAAATTTTTTTAAAGGGAACGGAACAGTGCCCCTTCCCTCAAAATTGCGAGAGACAACATCAGTTCTACAAAATCATTATGGTGCTCTTTCAAGGACAGGTAAGCGTCTGATTGAATTTGTGTTCTTATGAATCATCTGTACTCAGTTTAGAAAAAATGTGCGTTAAACAATATGAATTTTTAAAATTATGCGTTAGTTGAAGACAATGAATCAAAAATAGGTCCATTTCAAACCTTTGTCAGGAGATGATGAGGCCATTTTTTAAGTCTTTTCTTCCATGGTCTGTGAGAGAAGTAATTCAAAACACCTCATTCCTGTGCACATTAACTGATTGTATTTACCTTTGGGAGTAAGAGAGTGATATGAGAACCCCTAATTAAGGTCATCATCCATCTGTCCATATTGAGAGACTGTCTCCACCAGACTCGTCTGAAATGAAAAAATGGATGTCTTTCGTGTGAATGTGAAAAGGATGTTTTGAGGTTGAACTTTTTTAGCTATGAGGTCTGAAGCCAAAATGATCATGTATATGCAGGCTTTCTTGTCCAAATCGCATCATGGAATTGATAGACTATGAATGCGGTTGGTTCATGATTAGGGGCAGAACCTTGAACTGAAAGTCACCTTTTTCGCTGTAACCTTTTTCTGAAATTTTTAGGTAATATTTTAAAAGAAGAAATGCACTTTTCTTTTCTTTTGAATTGTAATAGATATCAGTTGATGGAGAAATGGTTCCTTTTCCCCCCAGAGATATCAAGACTCGAGCAATACACAATATAATGTAGTTCTTACAAATATTTGTCTTATTCCACTTACTCATTCTTTATCACATCTATGTATATTTTTATTATCTACAGAAATCAGGTTTTTTAACAATAAAGGAAAATTCAAACTTTAGTCAGAATGCAAATAATAAAAATTGTTTCCTTTTTTAAAAATTTCAGGCTATTCAGCAGGACTCAGCAAAAAGTACATCAGACTTCGACCTGTTGCTGTCATCAATGACCTGTTAGTCCTCTGCAAAGTTGTTTTGTATCATAGATTTTTTTGCTTTTTTTTGTTTTTGTTTGTTTTTGTCATGTTTTGTTTTGTTTTTGTTTTGTTTTGTTTCAAAATTACAAAAATATTGAAAAAAATCTTGGTGTAATCATAATTCCAGTAAACACATTCACGTGTTTCACTTACAAAAGTGCATCTGATGTTCAAATCAAGTGTTTAAGAATTCCACCTTTAAAAACTATAGAAACATTTTCAACTGTGGTAGAAAGAGGGAGTAGGAAAGGCGAAGAAAAAAATGTTTGCAAGATTTTAAGAATTGAAAAATGCATTTTGGGTGGTATTCACATCTCAGCGGTAGTCGAGAGTCAAGAGGCATTCACGATGGCCAGTACAAGTGTGTGTGAATGCTTGGGTTCGAGCCCTGCTCATGTGCAGTCAGGCTCAGTCAGGCAAGTCATCGGTGTTGTGTCCTTGGGTTAGGCACTTTACTTTGCTTACCTCACTCGTCTCATGTGTGAATGAGTACCTGGCAGTTAAGATAGCACTTTCTCTGTCTGAAAAAACGTATTCGCGCCTAACAGGCTGCAAGTCTTGTCTAAATGTTCTGTATTGCTGTTGGTCAGGGGAGAAAAATGTCATTGCAAAGCGCCTTGAGAATGGTTAGGCCACGGAAAGTGCTCTATATAAATGCCATATTTACTTGAATGGTTGTTGTTGAACGTGTAACATAGGAGCTTGCCCCCTGACTGTCAGGTGCTTTGCTAGGCCCTCTTTTATTCCTATCTACATAAATGACATGTCAGAGAGTATCTCGCCAGAAACACATTTAAGACTCTTTGCTGATGACAGCCTCTTGTATTGAACAATAAAAAGCCAAAAGGACGCAGAAACATTGCAACAGGACCTGAACAATCTACAAAGATGGGGAAAAGGAAACAGTATGTAATTCTACCCCCAGAAATGTCAGGTTCTGAAAATAAATAATCAAAGGAAAGCAATCCAATCCACATATTCAATACACAATGCCATATTGAATGAAGTTAACAAAGCCAAATATCTAGGAATAACAATAACGAACAAGCTGACATGGAAAGACCACTTTACAACATATGCAATAATTCTTCAGAAGAAATTTATACCACTGCAACCAAGAAATCAAATTCAAATGTAACAAAACATTTGTAAGACTAAGATTGGAATACAACAATTCGGTTTGGGACCCCCATCACAAGGCTGACATTGAGAATACAGAAAGGATTCAATAAAGGGCTGTCGAGTTTATATGCCAAAACAACTGCAAAACTAAGATAAGAAGTCTGAAAATATAAATATGAATTACAAACCTGATCTGGAAACACTTAAAGAAAGAAGGAAAGAAAAGAAATAAATCTTTTTTCGAAGGGCTCTCAAAAAGGCAGTAAAACTGCCCCTAGATGACATTAAAATAAATTTCAGGAAACTATCAAAATTCATCATCCCCAAATCAAGGATAGATAGTCATCTTTTCTGGTTTATGCCAACTACTGTGAGGTTATGGAACGCTGATACAGAGCGATCAGGACAGTGTGACATTCTGAGGAATCTTCATAACTGAAGTTTCAGCTTTTCTTGGAAGGAGAGAAGAAGAAGAGAAGAAGAAGAATTCCAATGGGTGTTGATACCTTTGGCCTGTCTAGATCAAATGTAGTTGGCACAGAACATAGATAGGAGCCACCTGCTGTTGAGAAATGGTGGAAGTTTTTTTTCTGTTTTAATTATTGCTCCTCTGAGGTAGCATGGGCGCTGCAGGGTCCAAGAGCCCTTGGTAGTGCAGCACAAAAAACTAACAATCTCAGGGAAAGGACTGGAATATTCCTGGAAAAGCCCACAGTCTTTTGCAGCTGCCTACAATACCCTAAGGTGCAATTATCTATGGCTGGGCATTTAGGGAACCATGGAGTTTGTGCTTCCCCAAGCAACAGAAAATCCTGATGCAAATGGAACAGTTTTGTACAGGCTTCTTAAATTTTATTTCAATGTGGTCTATGAATGGTCACAAACGTTGTTTATTTAAGAACTCATTAAGATAGTATTGATAGGACAGTTGTACCATATTTTAACTTCTGTTACTTTATACCAGCCTTTCCTCTTGCTTTTTCAATGGGAGCTGAAATGACCTTGGTAGTCAAACTGAGCCCTTAAACCCCAAATAAATAAACAATTAACAATAAGACGAAAGAAAAGCATACAAAATTTTTAGGATTATATTATGATTGATTTTTCCATGCCCTCTTATGATTTTCTTTGCAACATCTTAAATAAACAATTAACAATAAGACAAAAGAAAAGCATACAAAATTTTTAGGATTATATTATGATTGATTTTTCCATGCCCTCTTATGATATTCTTTGCAACATCTTATCACGCGGCGTAGCTAGACCGCTGCATTTAGTCATCCTCCTCGCCTGTACAAAGTCACGCTGACCTTGCGTGACTGAGGTCAGCAGCCGCTCACAAGTCCGTTGCCAGAGACGAACATTTCTCAAGGCGCGTATACATTAATTATGGGTTCAAATATCACTCTCTAACTCCCAAAGGTAACTACAATCAGCTAATGTGCACATGAAGGACGCCTTTTGAATTACTCCTCTCGCTGACCATGGAAGAAAAGATAAAAAATCACTTCATTTTCTCCTGGCAGAGGTTTGAAATGGACCTCTTTTTGGTTCATTGTTTTCACATAATGCATAATTTTAAAAAATCATAATTAAGTTTAACAGACATTTTTTCTAAAATATGCTCAGATGATTCATAAGACATCCATAAATTTTGGGCTACGTACGAGAAAGAATTGAGAGAGCTTTGTAACTTTTCAAGATAGAACAGTTGAAGCATTGTGAAGCCAAGAAAATTGGCAATTCTACATGTTCGTATAACAATACACACACAGAACATAACACACATGCAAACACATTATACTATACACTGCCTAGGATCCATATGAACTTTGATCTTAAATCGCTTAGAACCAGACATAGAATAGGGCTTTCTCAAAGATTTTTTGGTATCATAACGACATGTATCTTCTCTTTCAGAGAGATGTAATAAAAAAAATCTAAAAATTTACTCACGCAACTCAAAAGCGCAATTCAGGAAAACTACAAAGCTAGAATGTTGAAATTTCAATGGACCCAAGGGGTGGTGTTGGATGAGTGAAAGAAATAGAGAAATGAAATTTTGGCTTTATAATCTGAATGTAGTGAAGGGAAGAATTTATGGAATTTTCAGGCAATGCCATTTATCTGACAGTGTGTACCGAGAATTGCATGTGACCGCTAGTGACCCTGAGAAGGTAGCTGGGCAGAGTTGATTAATGGCCGTCGGCTGGCCTCAACTAAACAGTAGTGCTTTTCAGTTACAGTGAGCCACCGTGATCAATTACTGCTTAAAGTTTGACAGATATTGCAAATCTGACAGCAGAATTGGATTTTCATATAGTCCTATATGAAGACTGACAAATTAAAGAATCTATTTAGTAGGTGCTTAAAAGTTAGCCCTTTGGAAAGATTTCAAGCACTACGCTTATTAAATTTCAAAATCCATGAAAAATGGAAAAAGTTATGCAGTAATGAAGTCAACTAAATTTTGGATACCTTCATATAGGAAAATATTTTGAAAACATGGGATGCTTCCTGAGGAATTCTTAATTAAAACCTGTCATATGTTTTTAATAAATAGGACTAAATGAATGAAAACTGGCATTCCAATCTATTTTTTAGTGTAAAATCCAAGTCTGCTTTCAGATTTGTAATATCTGTCAAACTTTATGTAGTAATTGACGAGATATTGCAAAGAGAATCGCTCAAGTGCATGTAAAATCATAATGTGATGCTGACATTTTGTATGCTTTTCTATCTTTAAGTTAAAATAGGTTCTGGATTATTTCTGCCCATTTTCAAACTACCATTTTGAACAAGGTCATGAGAAACGGTTGAATGAGGTGGGGTGGAGTCTCCCACAATACCCTAAGAGTCTCCCACAATACCCTAAGGAAATATATATCTATCTCTCTCTCTCTGCATCATGCTTCCTTCATCAAAGTTTAAAATATTGCTTTATCGTTGCTCTTTGTATTAATATTCTGATGCGTAATCCAAATAAAGGGGAATAGCTATAGACTCGGTGCAGTCGCCCAGTAATATTGGCATAAGTGTACAGTAAAAAAAAAGTAAAGTTAGTCCCGAACCCATGACTGGGTATAGGGGGATTAGGGGTAGAGCCCTAATTATACTA
>JAOYNN010540232.1:0-20842 GCA_025770095.1 Goniobranchus kuniei
AATAATAATAATAATAATAATAATAATAATAATAATAATAATAATAATAATAATAATAATAATAATAATAATCCATAACGTCTTATGGGTTGGTGGCTGTCGCTCGTCCCGCACATTGGTCATGCTAAAGACATCGGCGGGAAGTGCCGGTTCTATGGGGGGCGTCTGATCTTGAAGGGTACTGTTCGTATAAAAGAGATCCTTGAGTTGTAAAAAGATAGCTCAACAGATAACAACACACATAATTTCTCAAACTGTGTCTTGGGGACGATAAGAGTCCTTGCTAAATAAGAAGCAAAATCGAAACGTCGTCGCCGGCGGTCATCCGGAAGCGCTTGCTGGACCGAATAGCACACAAAAGCTGGATCCCTTGGGGCTGAAATTGCTGGGAATGGAGACGGTGGAGTCGTATCATAAATCTGTGGTCAAGGTTTACCCTGACGGCTCGGTCTCTGGCCCAAATAGCGCTGGGTACGGTTTCAGCATCGATTACCCCAATGGCTTAACAGAGGGATATTGCGGGAACTTCGGAAATACCGCTCGAACTATAAAGCCGAAGGGAAAGCTATTTATCACTCGCTCTGTATGGTCACCAAATGACTGGGATATTTTCAGGATGGACAGAAGGGGAGAGACCCTATCAGGTGGTAGTTTTCTCTGACGCAAAGTCAGTTCTGGATCAGCCCCGGAGGTGTCCCACGGGCGTGGACGATCCCGCGGTATTCCTGGTAATGTAAAGGCCGATTTCCTAGCGTACACGGGATCAGTCAGAGGTTCCTCTCAGCCTCTAGAGATCCAGAGTATGATAAGATTACCTGAGAAACTGCGAAACACTTCTGCCGTAAGTGGATGCGTGACAGGTCATGGTTGAAGCAGTGGTCGTCAGCCCCGACGGCACGGGTTGTGGCCAGAATTATGCCCAGGCCAGTTAGGGATGACGCGTGAAGGACACTTGACTGCCGCTACCAGACCGCCGTATTTGGCTTGAGGACCGGTCATGTCAACAACGGCGCTCATCTTCACAAAATCGATCCACGGCGGAATCCATCATGTCACACTTGTGGTGGCCTGTACGAAACCCCGTTACATCTGCTTCGGGACTGCCCGCTGCTTGGGGAGGCGCGGGCACGGTGTTTTCCGAGAAGTCCGACCCTGGAGAATTGCCTCTAAGGACACCGTGGCAGCAGCAAGAGACTGTGGCTTTTCATCATTTTTGTGAAAACGACGTAAAATCTGTACGGTCTGTGTCTCGCTGCCAAGGAATCTTGGAAGTCCGAAGCGCCCAATGCTATCTAAGATAAGATAAAATAAGATAAGATAAGATAAAATAAGATAAGATAAAATAAGATTGGGGAGGGGAGATGATTTTAATTACTTTGCATTTTCATCATGTTTTTGGTTGACATTGATTTGAATTGAAGTTTCTCAAAAGATTGATTCATTTTATTGCCGTGTTGATCTACCCTCTTCCTATTATGCCCACCGGGGTACGTGAAAACTGAGCAATAAATTGATCACTGGTTTGTGTGTATCGATTTGATTGGGGTGGGAGTGCAAAATTATCGAGTCTTTATATAATTCTCAACAAAGTGGGCGTCTGCCGTATTTGCCAGTGCATTGTGGGTTAGGGTGTGGGGAGGGGGTAGTAGAAAAAAAAGGGAAATCTTTGGAAGTTGGATTAACAGTTTTTATGGAAACTATTGTTATTCTTTGAATTTCAGACAATTATTAATGAATAAATAGCGGCGCATAATTGAGGAAGCTTACACATCTGTGAGACAAAATCTTTGTTGGTTTTTATTTTTGTCGCCAAATTGATAACAATATAATATTTAAAAAGACCCATGATGAAATAACAAGTAATCTGAGATTACTGAATAATTTATTCCTCTTTAATTAAACAAATCAATGTCACAACAATGATCGAGCATTGCGCTCAGACCCTGAGACTGCAAATTATGTATCAATTTCAGTATCAATTACCTCTGTACCATTTTATTCTGTGGAGACATTTATTCTGTGCATAGCTGTGTTTGGTATGGCAACAGAGAAACAGCAACAATATGGCGGCCTAATATGATCGTGTATTGAGAGATAAGGCTTTGATTATCAAGTAACATTTGTCGCATTGCTAATGCATTTTCAAGTCTAGTACACGGGAATTACAATGTTTAACATATTTGGATCATCACTTTCTCGTCGCATCAAAACAGATCCCTTGGCAGAGGATTCAGGGTATGAAATTATTGAACACGAACGTTTTCAGAGTAATTGAAGCCTCTGGCTCTGGGGTAACAAACGAAGAAGCGTCGGAAAATGTTTGTTCTTCCTCTTCTTCTTTATATTTCTATCTACTGGCTCAATTAAACTGATCATTACCCTTGCTTTTGTATGTCGAAGCCAAAATTGTATAATTGGTTGTTTATTATTCAAGGTTGGTTGATCAGTGAGCATTCTGAAAAGATGGGTAGGCCCCCACTGACTTTCATGGAGTGCAGCATGTACATATTTAGATCATACGGCATGGTTTTCTTTCATAACCTTATTGTCAAATAAAAAGCAATATAATTTCCTATACACAAGATTCTTGAACTCTAAGCAGATGATTATAACAGAAGGAAGAGAAAACAAATAGCAATTGATTACAAGTAAATAGGGCCCAAAGCTTGAGGCTCATGTAATTATTTTATCATCAACACTGACAATTAGTCATTAGAATTGCTTAAAATCGTGTTCTTTTTCATGCATAATGCTCTTTGAAGCAGTAAGTTTTGTATTGCTTTTAAAACATTTCCAATAAATAGAGCCTTTATAAATGCCATGCAAGCTCAATGCGTAGTTTTAAGCTTTTAGTGGTAGAATTTAGGTCATCAGAAGCCACACTGAGTTTCAATTTCTTCATACTCTGCCTACCTGGCATATTTACCTTTTTCATCTCAATGAATTGAATGTCTGGTGTTTTGGAGAGTCAATTATTAGAATTACAAGTATTATGCTGAATTATCATATTGGACAGTTACTTTTTTATGTTTTAGTGCATGAACTTGCTTTTTATAACAGTTAAACTTGCATATATGGGTAGTTCGTAAGATAGTTTGTTGTAAAGACACATCATACATATGAGGATTTCAATTGCATATTTGTTGTAGCGACAAACACAGTGATCTTGAAGGCTTACATGAAAATGTCATGTCTTATTCCAGCTTTTTTACAACAAAGGTAAACTGGGATTAAAATAGGATTCTGAAAATTTTGTTTTTATCCTCCACATTTTTGTGAAATAAAATTTAGGACTGTAGAGTAAACAGTGTGGAAAGAAAAATGACAACAAAATAAATCTATATCAAAACAGAATTCTGAGGTCATTTTGTAATTGCTTTCTTTCATGTCTTTTACCTGAATTGTTCATTTGTGCTGATTTTAACTTTTAGATATTTTGAACCATTCCTATCAATGAACTTTTTTCTTTGAATCAATTTCTTTACAAACAGGGAAGAAAAGGAGAAGGCTGACAAAAAGGAGCGGCCCCTCAGTGCTGAATTGGGTGAACAAAAAAGCGACAATGAAGGAATTTCAGATGAAAATGAAGAAGAGGATGATGTTGATGAGGAAGAAGAAGAAGATTTGGATGAGATTGTTGGGTATGGTTTTCTGGCATTTTAAATATGGCCACTGTGATGTTTCTTTAATGTGAATAATTAGTATAATATTTAAAAGGTTAAACGTATTGTAATTTGGAAATTACATATTATGTTTCATTCAAGGTCCTTTTCAAAAACTCATGTAAGGATTTGCAGACAGAAATCTTCTCAATATAAAGCATCTTACTTGTGTGACTGCTGCAAGGTGTATTTATACTTTAGAGGTTCATTGAAAATGCAGACATTTATTAAAGCATTGCAAAGGCTTTCCCTGCAAGAGAGGATTAACTCACGTTTCACACTGTGCTTTTTCTTACTAGACTTGGTTTCATTTGTCATGTTGATAAATTCATGGAACTTCACCTCAGTCTTAAATTTTCAGAAACTCAGATGATGAGCGGGAGGAAAGATGGTGCCCTCCTACTATTAAAAATGCTCGACCTCCCCACCCTCTAACAGTAACTCACGTCCAACAGACATTAGACCTTCAGGTAAACTCAATCTTGAAGTTGTTACTCATGTGGAGTTTTATTTTTTGTTATAAACAAGTACGTAAAGAAATCAAATGAAACTGTTTTGGTCTTTCTTTCTCTCAATGCATTCATCATTACATTTCTCACCCTGAATCATTGTACAGATCACCAACAAATACTTTCCAATATCTCCTTATCCTGAGTAAGCATCTGCTTGATTTCTTTCCATGTCTTTCCACTTCTCTGCACCGCATCTTTCTCTGATCCTTCTCTATATTCACCTTGGCATCTCTTGATCTCTTAGCCTGTGGGTTCAAACATAGTATTTTCTTTGTGATGTTACTCTTGTGCCCTGTAAGGCTATGCCCCATCTGTCTTTATCTTCTCCTTTCTATTTCATCTCCTACTGTTCCTTGTTTTGTTTTCCATATTTCTTTATTAGAACTCTTGTCTGTCCATGTACATCTGAGTATTTTCCATAAACACTTGTTGATGAATGTCTGCGTTCTTTTTATGTACATCCCATTGCTATATCTGTTTTCAAATCTCAAAACTTTTACTTTACTTTCCCTTTGAAGCGGCTCCATGATACCGTATCTGCTGTTAATGCAGATAAACAACACTCAGAGGAATGGTTGCAGACGCACAGCATTGCATATCTCAAGTTGAGCTTAAAGGATCTTGTTGATAAGGGAAAGATTGGACGGTAAACTTGACGTCATTTTTTGATAATATAAATATTTCTTTTTTTGTTAAACTAAGGAAAAAAAAACAACTGATAAGAACATAAAAATTTAAGAAGCAGGCCAGTGACTTCATACTGTGTTATGTATTCCAATGAAAAGAAAGTTCTCCCCAAAGCCATACATGTTGAATTTTTAGAAAGAAATAGGACAAAGTTTACACAAATCAAACTTCATTTTGTATATACAAGACTACTGTAAAGTAAGACAGCAGACAAAGGAGAAAAGATTTCAGAAAAGTTGAGTACCCTTAACTCAGTTGGATAAACATACTTTCATTTAGTTAGTTTTTACATACAGTTTGATTTCTGTACGTGCTATAAATGAACGTTGTAAAATAATGTTTTGTGGATATGCAAAATATATATCACTGTCAGCCTATTATAATTACATACTTTTTTTCAGCCTAACCCCTGATCAACAGACAGGAAAAGTAACCCAACACATTCAGTTTGATGCGTTTGATGTAAATGATTTTGAGTACAAACTCAATGTGTAAGTGATTTTCATGTTCAATACTCTGCTAATTTTGTAAATAATTAGATACTTAAACTGATTATGAAATTTTGTTTTCATTTTTGTTAATAAGTCTAACCTTTCTTGAAGAGCAATGCTAGCGGATGAATATAAATTTTGATTGTTAAATCAACACGTTAGAAATAATCTTTAGTAATGTGTCAAGAGATTTCAAATTGAATTAACTAGATTTTCATTAGGATAATAAGGAAAAAGTTTACAGCATTTTCATCAGCTTATAATGGGTAACACAGTACAGAGTCAGCCCTTGGAGAGTATTTAATATTTTCTGCTTCTTTAATGAAGGGCTTTGACAAGTTAGGTTAACCTTCTTTGACTTATATATTTTTTTGCTTCCTTTGACATCCTGCTGATGTCGTGAAAACACCTTCGAGATATAGCAAATTGCCCTTGATTTGTTCAGATGTATGAGATCTGCAGACCTCTTCTAGACTGTGGTGTGCCTCAGGTTCCATGCTTGACCTGTTCTTTTTAATATGTACCGGGTGTTTTGATACCTTAGTGCCTCCCTTGGCAAGCCGATTTGAGGAGGGGCATGACGTAAAACTGTATACTATTCAAAAGCTTGACAATTAGTAATCTCAAACCAAAATTTTCATAGGCTAGATCTATTTTTAGACTGACTGGAGTATTTTCTCTGAATGTTGGTATTTGTTGTTTGGTCGCCATTTTAAGAAAAAGAAACAGGTCAAGGCCATTTGCTTGAGAACAAAGAGTGGCCAGGATCATCACCAAACCTTAATGCTCGTGAACATTCAGGTTCTATCATAAAAGCCAGAGTGGAAAAACATTATGAACTCTAAAGATAATTTTCACACTGCTCTTGTAAGAATTTTAGATGACAAGGAAGTTGAAACTGAACTTTTCATTTCTCTTCTGGAGTCGTATTCTGCTCGTCTGATGCTGTCAGGGAAGCTTGTGGTGGACATACTAAATATTATTTTAAATGTTTGAAATTTTGGATTTGAGATTAGAAAGAGTCTACGTCAGAACATATGTTGTTGATTTTATATCAGCTGTACTGGATTTGTCTGACCAGGGGGGGCTGTTCCTTGCCTTTGTCATGGATAAATTAACCTTAAACTATCTTTTTTTTTTAATGCATATGATTCCAAATGGTATGAATCTGCTTCTACTGAATATCCCACAACAAATTAACTACAAGACTAGAAAACTGTCTTATGGGTATTAAACAAAGGGCACATGAAAGCAAATTCATGCTTAATGAGGATAAGATTGAAGTATTGTTGTTTTAAAAAGCTGAAATAATAAAGAAAATGTACGGGAATCTTTTATTTAATTCAGAAATAATCACACATTTTTCACCCCGTGTCAAAAACTTAGGTGTATACTTTGATTATGGCTAAAAGATCAGTAGAATTCCATACCTCTTTCCTCAGAAGACTGTATGTTGCTCAAAAACTCATTTGTTCTTTTGAAATTAGACTATTGCAATTCATTGCAATTCAGCATTCCTAAGCAAAATTTAAAAGGTTGATACTTCTATAGAAAAATGCCTTGAGATTGATTTTTAGTAAGAAGAAAAATATGCCAGCAAAACTACCATCACATCAACTTCATTTGCTGCCTGCTGAGAAGATAAGTAGTGTATACAATCTGAACCATTGTCTTCAAACCTCTGACAACTGACTGCCATATATATATATATATATATATATGTATATATATATATTAAAGATCGGCTGGCCATGTTTCTCCCTGAAAGAACTCTCATAGCTAGTGATGATTTAACAATCCTGATAAATTCACAAATCCCTATAAACATGGAGAGAAATCTTTTCTTTTTCGGCAAGCAATTTTGGACTTTTTTGTCGGAACCCTGCGGATGTTCAGAAGCATTAGAACCATTCAACTCTTGACTATAGTCAATTATTTTATACATTGTGGACATGCAGGTTTTAAGATGACTTTGTAAACTTCTTCATATCTGTACATATATCGATGAATTTATGCTTCTGTTTAATTTGTCTATCTCAAAATTAAAAGTGTACTTTATATACTACAAAGGGAGAATTATCTGATTTTGTATTCCTCATCTTGTATGAGTTTTGAAACATTTACCTTGTAATTTTCAGTGCTATTGAGACTTACACTAAGCGCATCAAGTGGCTTCTGCAAGGTAGTAAAAGGGTAAGTAAGCTCAAATAAGATGTGTATTATATATTGAAAATAAGAATGCACAAAGTCAATATTTTTTTTTAGTTCATGTAAAGAAATATGAATATTGAAATGGCGTATGGATAACAAATATAATGTTTCAAGCAATAAATTTATATTATTATCTTTCAGATATTTGGCCATTTGATGGGAAGAAAAGTTGCTGTATGTGTGGATACATCAGATGCCAACTTAGGCTTTGGACGGCAAACGGCATTTCAAGAATCTCTTTTGGTGAATTGAAGACTCTTTATCAATTTGAAAATATTCCTTTGTTTGCTTGTTTGTTTGCTGTTTTTATTTTGTTTGAAGGAATTAGAAGTCAGAGAGAATATGCATTAATTAAAATGAAAGAAAGTGCTTGAACTGGAAGGAATAACTTTGTACCTCCCTGATTTGTAGAATTATTTGTTGCCTCAGGCTCAGATATGTTAGGAAAGTGTGTGTAATATAAAACTCTGCCAAGACTATTATGTCGAGCATGTAAAATCTGGGGCCATTTTTTGTTGGGCACCAAATCAGGACGCACCTAAAGAATGCGAAGGGAATTAAGAGACAGGGGATGAAATTGTTAACTTTGTTTTAATTTTTTAGTAGATAAGAGTTCTTCCAAGGAAATAGTCATGAAATTTTGTTGATCGAATAAACGAAAGTTTTTTTTCCTGAATACAAAGACATTGCTTGGATTGTGAGTTGAATGTAAGCATTCTCCTAACCTCAGATTTATGATCTCACCATTAATGAATACATAGGCCTTACTGTAAAAATCACTGATTTTTTTATTTTGTTTTTTGCAGCACTTGATAGATGAGCAGCTTAGTGAAAAAGAGAGCATTTATCTCATGGCGTTTGGTAGTGAAATTGCCCCTCTATGGCCTGTGATCCGAGATGTGAATTATCACCTGTAAGCATTCAGTTGTTTAAAATCTGATTTTGGATGGTGTAGATCTAAGAGAGAATAATATAAATTCCTTTCAGGCCTTATGCTGCATATAAACATGATATTTACTTGAACTACTTACAATTCAAATTCATTCCATCCCCAGAGTAAATCATGATTATTATATTTTAGCTATGGACTATTACTTGTCATAACAAAGAAATATGGCAACATGAAGACTTACTGATCATTACAAAAAGACATTGACATATATTGTTTAGACTGTTACCAGCTATTACCGTGAAATGAGACTTAATTTATATTTATGCCAGTGTGATTTTCTGGATAAAAGAAATGGAAAATTTGACATGATTAATCTTAATTGGTTGATTAAGCATTGTCATGGTTTTGCTGTAAATCAAAATCTTCTACTTTACTTTCCCTTTTGCCTGTTATTGGAAAGAAATAACAATCATAAGCTACATATATCTCAATGAAAATTTTATTTTAAAAAAAGATGACATGATTAATCTTCATTGACATGATTAATGTTCATTGATTGATTAGAATTGGCATGCTTGTGCTGTAAATTACAATCTTCTGTGTTATGTAGCCTTTTACCTGTAATTAGGAGGAATAAGATTAATAATGCAGTGTGTAGGAAAAAGAAAAGAAAAATTTGACATGGATAATGTTGATTGATTGTGTAGCTGTTGATATGCTTTAAGTTTCAATCATTATCCTCTATTCTTTGCAACAGTCTTGAAGAAGCAAAAACCTGGGCTATGGAGTTGCAGAAGAGGGGTGGCACTAACTTGCTCAAAGCAATGAAGCACGTCATGAAATTATCTGACTTAGATACAATTGTTCTTGTCCTAGGAAGTGTGTAAGTAATGACTTAGAAATACAATAATTTTACACTCTTTTTAAAAAAATTTCTTTTAATGATCATTGCTTCTTTTATCTTTAAGCATAATAATTGATAGATTAATAGAAATTGTGTAAGTAAGGAATAATTGTCATAAAGGTACGAGTGCTCATAGATGATTTATTTATTTATTTTTTTTTTTTTTTAAATTTTTTCTCAATATATGTTACTTCTATTATTTTGAGCCATTGTAAATAAAAGATCTTTATCACGGTGTGAACCTTGTAAAACAATTTGCAAGGCCCCTTTCAAGAATTTTTGGGCATCGGTTGCTAGTTTTTTAGCACAACTTGACACGTAAAACAATTTGCAAGGCCCCTTTCAATAGTGTTTTTTAGCATGACTTGACACCTTGTAAAACAATTTGCAAGGCCCCTTTCCAGAGTTTTTGGGCATCGATAGCTTAGTGGTTTTTAGCACAACTTGACACCTTGTAAAACAATTTGCAAGGCCCCTTTCCAGAGTTTTTGGGCATCGGTAGCTTAGTGTTTTTTAGCACAACTTGACACGTTGAGAGTCAAGCAGAGTTCGCCTTGGTCTGAAAAAATTTACATCACCTTTTGGGATCATGACTCGCTGGCATGGTCTGCTCAAAACCAAAAGTCATCACCATTGTGCCTTTAGTTCACTTACCTCTCTTGAATTGGTTCTGAATGGGTGAGAAAGTGTCAGGGTGCAATGCCTGGTTGGGGGAGGGGGGCTTGGGATAAACTATGTGAAGTTTATAGTGCGTGGCTTAGACTATAAACCTCATCTTTAATGTTAAGACAAAAAAAGCAAGGAAAGACAAGGAGTGAAGCGAAATGTTTTATGTTCTACTCATTGACTTTATGGGATGTATTTTTAATATTTTTGTTTTAATGTAACTATTCTGTTGGAATTGTTTTCTAAAATTTCAGACCAGATCAGCCATCTGAAATCCTTTGTGACTTCATTTATCAGATGGGAGTTGGAAAGGGTATCACCTTACACACTGTGGCTTACGACTGCAGCAATAATCTTACCAATGTAAGTTTGCTTTCTGTTTGTATTGAAAAGAATATACCAGACTGTTACAAAAAACAACAGAATTAAACAACCCAACTTTAAAAGCCAACAACAAAACACAAACATGCTCTGATATTTATTGATAAATAAATATAACCAATTAAAATTCTATGAAGCAGATTAACAATTAATGGGTTGTGTTGCAGGTTTTTTTTAGGTTTTTTTCGTTTAATGCACTCAAATAGGTGGAAAAGATATGTAAGAGAGGATAAGGAGTGAATTTGAACAATTTGAGGAAAATCAAAGTGTTGTCCGATTCAAAGTTGAAAATATATCTACATCTAAAGTTAATGGGTTTTTATCTCTTTGCTTTGTCTTTTTTTTTTTTTTTTGTTGTTGTAAATTTTCCTGATTTGAAAGTGAAAATGTCCTGTTCAGATGTGTAAGTCATATGTTCATCTTGAAATAGTTTTAAAAATGTACTTTATACCATTAATCAACTCATTGATATATTTTCAAAATCACAGGTCACTTTGAAGAAATTGGCTGAGTCATCAGGTGGAAGATATCATTGCTTTACTGCAAGTTGTGAGGTAAGTTTGCAGATATAATGTTTGTTCATTTATTGTTCATTTTCAGCAATGTGTATTCTTTGATTAATGATTCAATTAAAAGCATTCTATAGTTATAAAAGAAAATAACGTCAGTGTAATTCGCAAACCGGCCACTGGCAAATTTAGTTTATTGCAAGTGGCCTGTTTGTTAATTACACTGATGATATATCATTCTCCTCTTAAGAAACTATCTTCTTGTGTTGCTTTCTTTAATTCATATCTATCTTAGAAATACTTTATGGTAGGAGTTGCAATTGGCATTTAATTTTCTTTCCATATTTTTGTATGTTAATCAAGGAACAAATATACACTGGCACCGACATCAGCCTCTTGTTGGGTGAAATCAAAGAAGCTCAGGACATCATTAATAAAATCAAAGAAATGAGGCAGGGACTGATGGGAAATGCTCTCATAAGCATAATGAACGAGGTATGATTTTGTATTCACATCATCGGAAATTTCGATGAATATTTCATTTCGTAGACCATAAAACTCTTAGACTCTCTTTTGGCTCTTTTTAGACTCTCACATGTGAAATGGTTTCATTAATATACTATCTTCCATATAAAGTTTGGATGCTTTGTGAAAGAAAACATCCTTAGCTTTAAAATATTACATTAGATCAGCTTTCTCCGGCAGGGAAGGGGCTTATGAAAGTCAAAATCTGCTTGTATGATAGACATTATGTATGGTTTGGTTTTGACTGGTTTTGAGTATTTTAAATTAAAGCAGAACTGCTCACATAAAGCTTTTATGAACGTATGTATTTATGTTGTTCTTTAATGGTTTTAGATAACAACAGAAGTAGCCAAACTTCCTCAGTCTCGCTTCTTGCCAAGACCACCAGGACACGATTTGCCCTTAAGAATAGAAGCTCCAAATTTCCATGCTAGAACTTCACAAGAGTGGCTGCAGCAACATGGATTGAGAGGTTTGTATGGAAATCCTTTGATCTCTATACATGGCAGCTTGTTGTAGATGTTGATTATCAATTTTAT
Source organism: Goniobranchus kuniei (assembly GCA_025770095.1). Taxonomy (NCBI): domain Eukaryota; kingdom Metazoa; phylum Mollusca; class Gastropoda; order Nudibranchia; family Chromodorididae; genus Goniobranchus; species Goniobranchus kuniei. Next base: position 11,980 of record JAOYNN010540232.1, read on the forward strand.
TCAAAAGGATACCATTGTGATTATTCATGAGTATAATTCATAGGTATCATTTTTCAACAGAGTTTCTTATATGGTGCTTTTATGTGTTTGAAGAATATGTTAGACTATGCAGAGGTAATTAAAAGAACTTTATGTTTAACCATTTAGAACATTGCTCTTGTAAAACTTTTTAATTTGTTTTCAGTATTGCGTAAGATATGTTTAGGGACCAAATCAGACTGAATCACATGATAATCACATGATGTTTATTTTTTGAAACAACAATTCTTGTTGCAGCAAAACGTCTCGATTTATATCAAGTTCTTGCTCCCAATGCATATTCCTATCGTGAAGAATTCATCCCTGTTATCAAAAAGGCTGTTCAGTCACAAGTTCATGAGGTACATAAAGATTATGTGGTATTTTCACGAAGTTTCAAAATCTTACAAAATATTCTGTTCTTGAGCTATTCCTGAATTACCATACAGTTAATTTAATGGTAAGAAGGATTGTCTCCTGTTTTAAAATATTGTTAAATATTTTCATTAAATATGTATTTATTCTTATCCAGTTAAAAATTTTCATTAACTATTTCCCTACTTGATCTAGAAATTGGTCTTGCAAAAATATCTTCTCTCTGCCTCTATCAAAAATTGACCAAAAAAATAGTTAAATGCTTACCAATCAATGCTATATTTCAAAATAAAGGTAACAAGATAAACAAACACAGGAAAATAGTTTTGGAATAATTTGAGGTGTTTAGCATATAAAAGTTAACAGATGAAGTATACTTGACCACAAAACAGCCCTTAACAAAAACCATTTCATGAAACATTTTGCACTTGCTTTCATTCAAAGGTCATGAAATTCTTTGTGTAGAAAATATAGATTTACATCATTATAATGCATCCATGTACTTTTTCAGAATATTTATTGTTGTATCTTTACTAAAAATAAAGTTATGCAAAAAGGGGGCGCATCTGTGGTGTGTCATAGTCCTTAGTGGATGTAAACAAACAAACAATCGCATAAATATTCACTCAGCGCCTAGAGACAGACTGTTCACTGAAGAGCATGCTTGTAGAAATGATCTGGAAGAAGTTTCAAGTCAAACTGGTTACAAAAACATGGATAAGTTGGTTCAAACATTAAGTAGATTTAGCAAGCCAATTTTCCCGGCTCGAGATCCAGCTGTAACAATCTCTGTGAGCCAATTTTTCTGGCTGGAAGTAGGTAAAGAGTTTAAGAAATTATTATTGAGAATACCATGATGCAATAAGATTATGAATCAATACTTATTTTTCTTTTTTTCAGTTACATTCTACTTCAAAAATATTTTCTTTTGCATTTGATTTGCAGAAAGCAATGGTCCAGTTTCCCTGGCATGATGGTTCTCTTAAAAATCTTCATGTAGACATGACACAATTGTTTGAATATCAGAAACAGCTGAGTGAAGCTGTGATGCTGTATGAAAGAAGAGTAGATTGGCTGGCTTCTGGAAGCAGGAGAATTTTTGGCACAGTCACAGAGCATAAGTAAGGCAATAACCTAGCCATGTTTTAAGTATTATGAATAATTTGTTCTTTTTTGTCAGCTTTGTAGTCATACAATTTTACAAATATATATTCATCCTGGTGTATCGATGAAAATAAGGAAACTGTTTTTTTTTGTCCAAGTATACATTGGCTGCTGATTTTATTCAACGTAACAAGCTTTACATGACCTTTGTAGGATACATTGAAAAAAACCCAACAACTAAACAACTGATGTATTCAGTGTTGATTCCAACCAATCACATGCCAAATTACGTCAAATGCTTTCTTTGTCTGAAATTAAAGTAGAAGATATTTACCATACACAAAAAAATTTCAGACTTGGCACAGTATCAAAGGGATATGTTAAAAGATAAATAAAAATGAAATAAATGTGTTTAGGGTTACCAATAATAAGATTTATGCTCCCCCAGCAAAAAGGAACACTATCAGATAATAAAGAGCAAAATTAAAATACACAGAAGAATTAATGACGCTTGTGTAAGTAAAATTAAATTAAAACAAGGCATTAAGCTCATCATAGAAATTATGAATGGATAAGTCAAATATTGCATCTACTGGGATGTAGGGGACACTGAAGCTCAGTGATAGAGCCTTGGCCTGTAGATCTAGAGGTAGCAGGTTTGATCCTTGCTATGGACACATGCAGTGTTTTTCTTCAGCAAGTAAATTTACCCCTTTTGCTCCACATGACTCAGATTGAAATGGGTGTAGCTTTGGCTGGAAAAGTACTCTGCAAAAGACTAGCATCCTTTTCAGAGAGTGATGGATAAAGTTAGGGACTGTCCCCTTCATGCTATGGATTCGGCTCTAAAATATTACATGTTTCTTTTACTTGGATGTGAGATAAAAAGAAAAACATTTGGCCTGTTGGAGTTGGAGCTTGCACAGTTGGAATCAGACGCAGATAATAATTGATTATAACACTTGTGTTTAATTACCAAAATAAGCAATCTTTTTAAAGATCCCATATATATTCCTGAAGAGATGAATTCAAGCGGAAAGAATTCTACAGCTGCAATATTCAAAGCAATCACTTTATTATGATATCAATGCTTTTGTTAGTAATTTAATTTCCATTATTGCAATTGAGCTTGTCAGGTATGTGAAAGAGTTTTGGATATTTTGACCATCAATTTAGTTCTGTTGACATAAATTGGTGTACTCAGATCTATTTATCTGTTTCCAGTGTTGTCATTCTCATTGACACATCAGTCAGTAATATCAAATATCTGATCCATATTCAACACTCACTTCGGCTTTTGATGGAAGAACAGATTGCCAACAAAGACTATTTCAACATCATAGCGTAAGTAGAACAGAATATTTTTTTTCCTTTTCTAAGGATTTTTCAGCATTGTTAAATCAAGATCAATGTGCCTGAAATTATCTAGAAAAAAATACAGCTTCAATTTCACATCCACAAATAGATCAATTTGAATTAATTTAAAATTTGTATGAGTTACTTAATGAATAAGAGATGACGAGGCAAAGCCATAATAGGATGTACCAAATCTACTTAACCAGATTGTGAAAAACATTCAAGAATGCAGACAGCAGAAAGCATACTTATTATGAGGAATCCTTCAATCATTGACCTAACCACAAATATTATATTGTATTTGTCTTTACTGATTTGGATTCTTTCTCAATAGGCGCACTTTTAAATTTGTCTACAATTTAGTCATTTTTAGACATTAAATTCAGAGCAGGTTTAATTACATTTTGGAGAGTGCAACATGAATGAGGGATACAAAATTTATCCTATCCTTCATATTTTTAAAAGTACACACTTAAAGTGGTGGTTGAGAAACTTATTTTTTCCTCAGATTTGGGAGTCAAATTAAGCAGTGGAAACCTACTATGGTGAGACCTACTGTGGAGAACTTGCAAGATGCCTGGAAGTAAGCAGTTTTTTGTGTGTGTTTTACTTCCAAATTTATTCCTTGTTTTCTCTATTCTTTTCATTCGTGGGTAACACAATCTATTGTTAAAGATAGCAAAGTTCGATTGAAGATGGATTTAGAAGCAATTTGATGAAAAGTCTTTAGTAATTTTTGAGTTTATAGTTTTGCTATGAGACAAGTTCTCACATTATTCTACCTGATACTAATAAAAGGAAAAAATCCCTTGCTTGAAATATGCTAAAGGTATTCGATGGAAAGATCAGTTATAACAATAAGCCATTTGGTATGTTTCTTATGAAATTGGAGAAATCTGCAAAGCTTTGTGTTGAAATAATATGGACATCAGTAATGGATTTGAGTCTCCTGACAGCCTTGCATATTTTTCTACAATGATCAAGACATCAGACTTTTGGGAGTAAGGTAATGGATTTTAATCCTCTTGGCAGCCTCGTACATTTTTCTATGGGCAAGAAAATTTATCCGCATTGTCTAATTTTCAAGCATCATTGTGTCTAATAAACGGATCCTTTTATTTCAATACATAAAACCAAATGCCTTATTGCCTGTGTGGGAAATGAACAACTATAAGAAAAAAAAAAGAAAATCATTCTTGATTCCACATTAAGAGAAAGATATGTTTCTCTTGCTTATTTTATTTCTAATATCTTTTTTGTTGTGTGTTCGGAAGGATTCGTTTTTTGTTCCCTTTAATTTGTTTTTATAGAGTTTGGGGAGCCTGCTTTTGTCCAATTTTGCTTTTTACTGATGTATTTTGCACTGAAAATGTTTCTTTTCCATCTGTATAGGTGGGTTCTTGATCTTCAGTGTGGAGGAAGCAGAAATTTCTTGGCTGCATTCCGTGCTGCCGTTGAGAACGATGAAGAAATCAAACACCACATCTGTACGTATTTAAGAAAGAGTCAATGTTTAAGTTCTTTTACTCAAAAAGTAGGGATAAATAGTGTTTTTGTCTTATTAATACTTTCTGCAAGGGGATCATTATCATTTGTAATTTTAGTCTTTAGCTGTGGTCTTTTTGCTTTTGGCTTTTGATTTTCTTTCTTATTTTATTGAAAAACATATCTTCTTGTAACTTTCAATTCTTTTTTTTTTTGCTTTGTATATTTATCTTTCATCTTTTTTAAGTTGAGGCAGGAGTATAAAGAAGTAGTTCAATGTTTACAAGATTATGACGTCTATTTGGGGCAAATGTGGCTCAATGGTTAAGGCATCTGTTTTGGGATCGGGAGGTCCTGGGTTCGACTCCTACTAGTGGCAGCTTGGTTTTTCTTTAAGCAAGAAAATATGCACTAATTGCATCATTTGACTCAGGATTTAATTGACTACTTAACTGTTGGGCGGAAATTCTGGGCTGGAATGGTGGAAAGCTTTATATAAATACAATCTTTATCTTTTAATGTATATCAGCAGATTTGATATTCATCGAAAACAACAAAACAAGATCTTTTATAGAAAAAGTTTTATCCTTTCAATACATGTGCTTATATACAGCCCTTTCCCCCTCAACTAAGGCCTTGAAAATATCAATAAATCAGCAATGTTATTGTGATAACCGTTTCACAAACAAATCATGCATGCCTGCATTTCCTTGTTTTTCCAGATGTTCAAGGTGTTTACCTTTTCACAAGTGGTGTTCCAGATCAAGTTTCCGATGTTGTCACCTCTTACATTGAAGAATCTGGCTCAGGAAGAGGGATCCATTTACATTCCATTCTCTTTAATGTGGATGACTATGATGCCAATGGAGCCATTCCAGGTCGCTATGCAAATATCACCAGGACAGCCGAATGTCTGCGGAATATGGCTCATACCAGCAAAGGAAGATTCCATTGGTTTAGAGAAACAGGTAATTGCAGTTCTTTGTTTTGCTTGATGTGAGATCATAAAATATGGTAGCGTTATTGAGTCTTTTGTTTGCAATTCAATTTATTGTCAGTTGGTGTTATTGGTATAGAGAAGAAATTTAAAATGCATATTTATATAAACATAGTCATGTTGCTATCCTGTCATGCATCCATTGATCTTTTTTCTTCACCGTATCTTGTTTTCTTAAAGCAGCGTTTGAGAATAATTCTGACTTTTATTTGGGTGTTTAAGATTAGTTAAAGACTAAAAATTTGTAAATGCTGCGGTACACAAACTTTGACTGATGAGCAGAGAACGATTCACTTTTTGCAATCTATAGAATTCAAGATAAATTTTAAAGAACACTGACCTCTTTTTTGTTTTAAAGGTTAAGATATGAGTGTGTATGTAAATGTCTATAATTTCAATAGGTTTTTATGGAGTCATAATTATTATCAGTACGCTTCCCAAAACGATTTTTTTTAGTATAGGCTTTTAAGAACACAGACCCGCTTTTTTTTTTAAGGTTAAGATACAAATATGTGTATAAATGCGTTTGATTTCAAGAGGTTTTATGGAGTCACATTTGATCTGCATATACTCCCGATCTACATATTCTTTAAAATATTTTCTGTGATGAAAGTCAATTCAAACTTCTCCTGAAGATGTAGTTGGGTTTTGATGAAAATATTTATTTTACTTTTATAATTAGATCAAAAACAAAACAAAAAACAAAAAAAAGAAAAGAAAATTCTTGGCAATGACTGTGTTTTCATTTACAGTAGCATAATTTTCTTTCTGTTTTTTTTTTTTCAGGAATCATTGAAAATGATGACATCCAGTATGTGAACTCAGAGATTGATAGGGCTCTCAATTTTTCCCGCAAATGTGCTATGTTGGTTGATTCAGTCAAAAAGAAATACCGTAAACGCTTTGTAAGTCATGATGGCAATTAATAATTCACGCTTTTCAAGCAATTTTAAAAAGAACTGAATTTACTTTTAATAAGAGATCAGGTCCACATATTGTCAAAGAAGTGAGTGTAAGTGGATGTGTTTTGTGTATGCCAACTATGTGTTTTCATACAGTGTAAATGATAATACATTTGATCTGTTAAAGTAATGTTACTTTTATTGAATTATCGTAGTCTGCTGCAATAAGTTATATTCAATTTTTCACTTGGAAAAAGTTGGTTTTACTCAAGTATACCTTTGATGCTTATTTTTATGTGTCATAGAAGGTTGTTTATTTTTCTTATTTTCTTTTTTTTTTTTTTTGTAAGCTCATGCTTTTTTATCTCCATATATGCCTTTATATATTTTCCATCATATGTTTCATATGACAGCTTAATCATCCGGAAATGAGAGCTCTTGAAAGTCGGTCAGCCCAAAGACATCTGCATTGCATACCACAACCTGTAGAGCATCAAGCTTTTGCAGCTTTACCTCCCCCAAGTGCTTCATCAGGGGTCACAGCTAAATACATATCATATGGAAGTTCAAGTCGGCCTGTAAGATATAAAACCTTGTTATTTTTATATGTTGTTTACCTGTTTGATAAACTTGCACATGCAAATATCAGAAGATCTTCATGCTGTTATCTATTTTCTAGAGCAAAATCATCTGAAGCAGAAAATTATTCATAATAATTATTCAGAATACTATATACAGCTATATGAATTAAGGAATTCTCAAAGGGATTCCTCATTTTTTGTTCTCACATTTCACCTTACTTTTAGTAGGACTTATATCATAGTTCTCTGTGTATTTTCCATGACTCATTTCTTATATCACTTTCTTATTTCTTTATCATTTTCTATGGTGGACCAATGAAATGAACCTTAGACCACTCTTTTGTTTAGTCTTATTTACACCTATTTCATTAAATCTTCTAGCATGTCTATTTTCATTTTGTTCTTTTGTAACTAAAGAATATGATTGGTCAAAACATTATATGTTTTTGTCCTGATATCCCTTTTATTGAGTATCCATAAAATTACATATTTGTGCTTATTGATCTATCTAAAGAATGGTATTTGTCGAAAACATTATATGCTCGACATTACATGAGTAACTATAAACTTACATATTTTGTGCTTATGGTTCAGATTCTTACTCAATATGCTGTAAATGAGTTCCATATTTATATTAATTTTATCTCTTTCTCCTTCATAAACTATTAGCTTAGGCATATAGATATATAATGAAGCCCCCAAAAAACTACATTTTACACTGTGCAGACAATTTCAGATTTACCAGAGCTATGCAATATACTCTGACAACTTAGAATAAAATTGATGCAATTATTCACTTTAATGACAGAGTTTCTAAAACATTGAAGGATTTAATACTTTTCCTTGTTAATCACATTTTGATTTATAACATTACAGCCAGAGGAAAGATCTCCAACATGCAGGCCATCAAGTGCATCTAGCTCAGGAAGTTCAAGACCCAGCCACACCCGTAAATGTTTTTTCACTTTGTTATAATTTTAAAGATTTGGTGGTTTTATGTTTGTGATATTTAATAGACTGATGTTTCTCAGGAGATTAATGACCTTAAGTCTTTATCTGAATGAAGACTCAATGTACATAGATAGCTTCTTAGCTAATTTGAATATGTGATGCCTTGCAACAATTTGCCTTGAAAGATATGATCAGAATTTGAACATATCTATCACAGAATCTCACATTCCAGTGAAAACCTATTGAACAAATATTTAGCTAATTGAGATGCTTTTCACATTAAAAGTGTTTTGATGTCTTGCAGCCATGGAATGAAAAATACAGATTGCAAAGGCAAAATGATGCAAGGGATTTTGTTATCATCATTTTTTTCATATTCTTTTATCCATATCTAACTCAAACCTATTGTAAGATGACAAACTCAGAATGATGTTTACAATGGTAGTTTTTAAAAGCTGATAACTCTAATTTATGCACTATATCTCATAGGAAGCACAGTTACTAGTTCATTACATTTTGAAACTTTCATATGAAAGATGATTAGAATTTATTCAGTATATACATTTGAAAATCCTTAATATTTGAATTTATTTTTTATTTCTCTCAGCTCTTCGTTTAAGGCAAAGGCCCTCATCTGCTCACGACCCAATGCAGCGTGTGAGGACCAGTCGTGTTACAAGCAATCGTGTTACGATGCAGCACTTCTACTTGGATCAGCAGAAAAAAGATATAGGTATTAAGATGACTAAGATTCTTTGCGCTTTTTATCATAAATTTGATTTCATGAGTGTTCAATGAAAGAAAATTGTTGGGATGGATATCCCAATAGAGCAGAGAGTCACTTCATTGCATAAAGGAGCAGTGTATTAACATACAACTTTACACATATGAAATTCATCAAACAGACAAGAAATGAGATGTGCAGGCTGTCAGATATTTAAAAATCAGGTTTTAGAACTGATCGTCTTATATTTACATTGATTTCATTCAGGCAGGCTCTGTCAAATAAAGGAAAAACATTATTAATCCTATGAAATGTATCAGCATCCTTCACACTTTCAAGAAGAAGAAGAAGAAAAAAAAAAGAAGAAGAA
>JAOYNN010540233.1:0-14180 GCA_025770095.1 Goniobranchus kuniei
GAGAGAGAGAGAGAGAGAGAGAGAGAGAGAGAGAGAGAGAGAGAGAGAGAGAGAGAGAGAGAGAGAGAGAGGAAAGGAGGGAGGGGGAAGGAGGTTGATTCATTCTAGAGACCCAGAGTTTCCCCGCTAAGTAAAAGAAGAGCCGAAAACTAATCCGATCCAATCAGATTATAACGCTACTCCATCCGGTTATGTCTTTGCATGTGCCTGTTCCGCACTCCACACCGAGGAAAACACAAAAGGGAACGCAATTATCACGTGATTTCCAAATGAAAAGATGCTAATTAATACACGCTCCCGCCGTTCTCAAGTAGGCCTGCTAAAATTCGATAAATGCTTAACAATGAATCAATATACGATGGGCCGTCGGTAGTATTAAATCGTGTTATTGACATAAATTATTCAATATGTTGGTACAACTATTCCAGAGGAATTTGAACGCCATTCGCACACTGATTGTTTTGTGTTTTATTAGGGCTCCTTTCGACTCTAATAGATCATCTAAGCTCCCTTCGCATCGTGCTACTTTGTAAAGACGGAATATTGTCTACAGAATTTTCATATTTTAGTGGCTTCGTGGTCTTTAGTGGTGGACAGTTTGACTTAGCGATCGCGAGGTCGCGGTTCGAATCCCGCAGGGAGCGATGCGAAGTTGAGTCCTTGGAAAAGGCTCTTTATTCACATTTTCTCACTACACTCAAGTATAAAATGAGTACCTGGCCATTAACAGCGTTGTCCCAGTCCGAAAAAAAAAAGTTATATCACCTAACATATATGATGTGTTGCTGTTGGTTGAGGCCCTGTGAAGCGCTTTTGCCTTTGAGCAGATTAAGTGGATACTGCGCTAAATAAAAGCTCACATTTAAAAAAATCTTTATTTTGAAATCAATTTGCTCTGAAAGCTCTCTTGAAGGAACAGTCTGATGCCAATGAGAGATGAGATCACGAGCGAAGTGAAAGGTTCGTTTGTGTTTCAAAGCGATATGATACATTATTATACATACAAGTGCAAATCTGTTTTGAATTCTTCCATAATTTTACTGATGTCAAAGAACCATTATACCAAGAAGCGAGAATGGGGCCTTCTTACGTTCGCAGAGCTCGCTTACCTGATAACGAACTCATTCTAAGGGCCAAGTGTAGACATTGTGATGGGGTTCGCGTAATCAAAACAGGGACTAATGGCATCGCCTCGCAATCATGTACACCGAAACCATGATGATGAATATCGTTATCATTACTTTTCATTTTAATTGATTTTTGCTTGTTTTTTTCCTTTGTTTTTATTTTTATTTTTTTTCAGTCGATATTTCTTCATCTTTTGTTGTTGTTGTTTTTTTGGACTTGCTAATCGTCTTTGGTCTCTTGTCGAAGATTGAGCTACAGAAAAGTCTGGTTTTGTCGTAACAATTTGCTGGTGCAAATAAAATCTAGATCTGTAATAATTGTTTCCATAATCAGAGTTGCCGAATCTTTTCCACACTCGCTTAGTGAAATGATCTCCAAATACCCATTTTGATACAAGCACAGAGAGATCAAGATTAAGATCTATAAATCTACATCCAGATCTACATGAATAAAGAAAACTAAAAGCAACAAGGGGAGATACGTTTTCAGCCATGAAGCTTAGTGGTCACAGTGGCACAGTGGTAGTGCGTTGGTCTTGCAACCGAAAGGTCACAAGATCGAATCCCGGTGTGGGCATTGTGATTTATCCCTTGGGCGAGGTTATTAACACAAATTGCCTCCGTTTCGCGGTGCTGTTCTTACTGCTGACGCTCGGTTTTCGGTTAAAAACCAAAAGACAAATTACCCTCCGGGGATGAATAGAGTGTTAATTTTTTTTTATTTTGTAAAAATTTTCCTACTTAGCTACGTGTCGAAAAGGATGATTTTTAGGTAGAGATTAAATGATTGATTGGAATTAGTCAAACATATCCTTTGTCGATGTTCTTAGGGCTCAGTGCAGGAATAATTAAAGGAGTAGCTAGACAGAATACAAAACAAGGAAAACGGTGCTACCTTACTCGACTCTAACATCATTCACAGATCAGTTTCTGCTTTCGTGCTGGAGAAGCCCCATCGAACTCACAATAGGAGTAAATGAATATCTCATTAAAAATTAAGAAAAAAACATATTTCTTATTGAATCAATTAACAATTGTTGTTCAGCGTTAAAAAAATATCGTAAACTTTTTTTAATTGCTGGGTGGGGAAAAACATACCAAATAATAGCAAAACAACAACAACAACAACAACAAACAACATGAGTTTAGATGCTTTTATTTCTGATGAGTGGAAGGCAACAAGTTGTATTTTACCGGTTATGCCCCTTGATTTTATATCACAATGAATAGAGAAAAACAAATTAGTACTCTTTTCAAGCCGAATTGGCTCATTGGGCCGGTGCTTATCCCGGCTTCTATAGCATGAAGTGGACAGTAACAGATTTTTATCCATCCATAGGATACTAATCTATCGCAGAATACTTTTCCTGCCAAAGTTGTAGGCCTACCCATTTTCACCTGGGTCAAGTGAAGCAACAAGGGTAAATTTTCTTGCTAACGGGAAAAAAAGATGATTGTGTCCGAAGCGAGATTCAAACCTAATGCCTGACGGACTACTTACAGACCTACGCTCTACCACTGAGCTACAACGCCCCCAATGGAAAAATAAAGTTGCTTCAAAATCAACTTTCCACTTTTTTGTGAATGTAGTTCTACAGCAGCTATGACTTCCAGGTCTTTTGCCCCAAACCTTATTTGCACCACTTACAAAAAAAAGTGAGCTTTTATATAGTGCTAAATCCACTATGTGTTGAAGCGCTTTACAAGTGTTCCTTAGCAGACATACCCCCTGGGGGTATACAGTAAAGTGTAGCCATTGTGTGCAACAATACCAGCCTATTCCTAGGTGCTCATTCAACACCTGAGTCGAGTGAAGCAATTAGGGTAAATTTTCTTGCCTAAGGAAAAAACACAAGTAGTCGCTGGTGGGAATCGAACCCAGGACCTCGCAGTCCCAAGCAGACGCCTTTACCATTGATCTATCTGTGCCCTGTTAGAAAGATCAGAAAGATGAAGGAGGAAAAAGACTGACATTGGGCCTAAATGTTCATTCACAAAGACAATAGTGCTGATGATGAATCTGACTATAATGATTTTATTGCTAAATCAAATGTGAACAAGCTTGAACAAAAACAAAGTCTAAACAGTCTAAATGTTGTTTATTTTTCATGGTAATTGGGGTATGTTGGCATTTCCTGTCCAATTAGGCAAATAAGTCATGGATGCCGGGTAGTTTGAAATCAAATTCTACATTTTGTCCTCACTCTTAATTCTGTTATTTACCATTTCTCATATGCATGTTATGATTGAATAGCATGTCGGATAATGGAAGGAAAGATAAATGTTTGGTTAAGAGTGTGTCTGGTTACAAGAATAAAACAGTGACCACAAAAGGATTTAGTACAGTACTAGTGCTCTAAGAACACACCACTGAGGAGATTGAAATATTATGCTCTTAGATGGGTCGTGCATGTAGATAACGGAATGGCTATTTTTACAAAGGCTGTTTATCTCACCTGTTCAATAACATTCTCTCATTAAACTACCAATCAAATGCACTAACCCCAAAGGCTATGCACATGAACACATCAATTGAATTAATTTCTTTCCAAGCCTGTCAGTCATGCAATAAATCCCAGAATCTTAAATTATGAATGCACCACCTTATGTGTCAAAACTGACCTCACAAAACAAGTCAAGGACAGTCTCCTGATTCACCATCACCACATTAGTGAGATGCTCATCATTGATATAATTGTCTGAGTAGTTTCGTAACTTAGAACTCATTGTTTTAACTGTCGGAATATCTCTGCACCATGTCTTTCTGCCTAGTTGGTAGAGCCATATCTTTTATCAACACTTATAGTCAGCTGGGCAGTGATCATTGTTTGCTGTGTCCACTTGGACAGAAAGGTACCTTTAAGTCTGCCAGATGCATGGCGGGTAGAGCCGTGTCTTTTGGTAATGCGCTGCCCAGACAGACAAAGGGACATATAGAAAAAATTGTGATGCTAGAAAAAAGCGTGCAGGTAGGTGGGCTGTGTTCTTAGAAGGCATGCTGTTAAAGCGGCAGTACTGTAACTTCAATCCTTTTGACCACACATTTTCTGTGCTCAATGAACATTTTCTATATTGTGTGGTGAAGGATATTTTATGATCACTCCTCCTCCTCCTTTTTCTTCTTCATCTTCATCTTTTTCCAGTAAAATGTCTCCTTGAAGATTATGTGATGAGAATGTTTTGCAGACCGATGATGTCTTAATGAGATTCCCCACGACCTCCAAATAAGAGATTAAACTTTTCATATATTTCATTGTTGCTACAAATGTTAACTGCTGTTAAAATCTCTTTGCACATGTTGTGTCAAACTCATTTGGTCTCCTCTACATGTCTTTCCATCTTTCCTCACCAAAAAGATTTTCAATCGTGGTTGTGCTATGCATTTTGTCCTCACTTATGGTGAATTTTTGTGTTACTTGCTATATATTGGTAATCCATATTCTTTTTCATTCTGTCCCCTCTCATTCCTTTTTGTAATCTTCCCTTTGATATATATACAAACATGTATCTCTCTCTCTCTCTCTCTCTCTCTCTCTCTCTCTCTCTCTCTCTCTCTCTCTCTCTCTCTCAGCTAACTACATCATCCTCTTCTCATCATCACTTGATCCATTTGCTTTCCTCTATCGTCAATAGACACACATATATGGTGCCTAATATTGTGGAGTTGACCTACCTGCCTTTCTACTACACCAACTAAAAATTGAGACTAGTCCTAGCTGATTTTTGTTTTTCTAACACCATTGGTCATAATCAGGAACTGGTCCCCACAATCTTACTTGAAACACATCAGATTTAGAAAGTGATCCGCAACACTGACTGGCAATGAAAACACAGCATTTTGCCCACATTTTGAGAACTAGGCTAAACATAGTAGCTTACATAGATTGATGTAACATTTTTGTTTGGAGTTTCTGTCTGTAAAGAGTTTAAGGATAAATGCCAAGTATCATATGTCAGTGTTAGACGTCATGGGATATTGTTTTGTAACAGGATTGGATGAAAGCCTTTTAGTGTATACTTTTCATTACTATGTTTTTTTGGCTTCTCATTGAGCTTTGAGATCTCCATGTTACTTGTACTGTTGACCCGGTTTTTGATTCTGATGTTAGTTGTCCTTCCTTCATACATGCTAGCCTAATTAACACAAATTCCACATTCAATTAATCCATCATTCGTGTTGCCAAACCACATTTTGTGTGTGATATTAATGATTTCAATGCCTTTTGTTCTCAATTAAATTATTGGGATGTTACACAGCGCTTATGTTTTATCATTGTGTGAAATTCAATGTGAAAATGCATATGAAAAATCTTTTTTCTATTATCTGATCATTCAATCAATAGCTGTTTTGGTTTTTTTTTTCTCAGAAACTTGCCTTTTACTATTGTCATACAAGGCATTTTCATGTTTATTTAACTTCACCATGTCTGATTTGAAAAGGGCATGTTGATTTCACGCGAATGACCTTGAACAATGCTCTTTTTCTATTGCTGTTTTTTCTCATCACACTTAGGATTTCTCTTTTCACACATAAACGTACTGGAGAGTGTATGCCCATCTATGTATGGTAATCTGTTTACAACATGTTCAGAGATATTTAAATATTTGAATGAAAATTATTGGAAATGCTCAGATTCCGTACAGATGACAGACTAGTTTTTAAATGTAGACATTTCCAGTGTCTTTGAAGATGGTTTTCCACAATCCATGGAAATAGATGTCTTACGAAACTGGCACAACAAAAACCTCAAGTCCAAAGATACACGTACGGTCTAAATTTAATGCTGTACCTTTCCCCAGGTTGTGCAAATTAATACACTTATTATGCAAGAGAAGAAGATGATTTTTACTTTTTAGCTGTACATTATGTTGCATTGTGTGGCAGTACTATACATGACATGTCAAACCTGCTTGATATCTCTTGGCCAGGTCCATGCTGACATCTGACTGTGATGTTAATTTGTTTTTTTCTATTACAACGTAGTTGGGTTTTTATCTGCTGACTGTAACAACATAAACCAAAACCATCGTAATTTTCCTTTCCCTTTCTTTCATTTTTTCACCAAAGTTTTTCACAATTTTCTATAGTTTACGACTTAAGTACACAGATTTGGTACAAAGTTATTTCTACAAACAAACAAACCTATGTATATATATATATATCCGTATCTGACACCTTTCACATTCTTCTTTCTTGACTGCCATTTGACGTCGCTAAGTCAAGGGTCCAACTATCTGTTGTTTTTGACTTATTCTTGTAAACAAGTAACGTGAGCTTTGTCTCAATAATGAGGGTTTTTTTGTTGTGTTTTTCTGCACCTTTTCTTGCTGTAGCCTTTTGTTTTGCTTATGGGCAATAAGATACCCTGAAACATCAGATCTTATATTATATTTGCGTACCTGAGATTTTCAGTGGCAAGATTCTAAATTTTTCATGAGCTCTTACAGCAGATTTCTGGAGTGGTGTGAATTTTTTATAAAGCTCCTGTTATTTTTGAAAATGTACAGTTTCATCTGCCTTTTTATTGTAACAAAATGAGTCATAGGAAAGCCATGTTTGTACAAAACGCAGTCACCATGAGTCATAGGAAAGCCATGTTTGTACAAAACCCCAGTCATCCGATTTTTATGCAGTTTCAGCATCACGTGCATTATGTGGGCAGTTGTAAGTGTTGAAAGTAGGGTAACTTACACAATGGAAATGGAACTGAGTTGATGGGAGAGACACTGGAAAAATGGGCCTAATTCAATTCATCAAGTTTAAGAGGACAAGGTCATTGTTTATTTGTAAAATTCTTCATTACTTTAAGTACTGGTACGGCTGTGCACCTCAGCTTGTAAAAAAATAGATAATAATTGATTTGCATAATATAGATATGTTGTGGCTATGCTGGTATTCTTGTGGCCAAATACAGAGATGCTGGAAGGTTCAGCTTCTTCCCATTATTACTTGTGACTCTGGTCAGTGTTTTCTTGTTTTCACATTCATTCCTCATAATGGTCATAACCTTCATTATACATTTGGTTTTCATTTGAATATTGAGTTTCTTTTGGGCATTCCACATGGGATTTTCTGTTAATTTCTAAAAAATTTCTATTCGTATTTTCAACTTTTGAGCTTTTTGATAGGTCACACAATTTTTCCGTCTTGTTGTCATCTGAGCATGTCATTTTAGAACATGTTGATGATTTTTATATTTCTTTACATTTTTCATCTCTCTTTGTTTTTGGCTTTCAATAATGTTGTAAATAAAATCACACTCCATGTGCCCTGTGTGAGAAAGATAAGATGTAAGGGGAGATTTTCCCTGAAATAAACGTAATAATAAAACAAAACAATAAAATAATACTGATAACAAAAATAAAAATTATGATGATAATAAGTTGGATGTATTTAGCATTTCAACTGGCAGACTAGAAGTAGAAACTGTTCAGGGTGATTTCACCGACTGCCAAGCTTTTAGAAGAATTTGCCTTCAGAGCAAAAAGCGAAGTTCTCTGGATTTTGTCCTATTCATTCCACCTCTTGGGTGTTAGGAGCAATACTAATATTTAATATTGTCTAGTAAAGGCTCAAATTTCATCACAAAATGATTAGTCTTTCTGACTTTTTTAGATTTCCTTTACTCAGCTGTTGTGAAATTCCCATGGAATAGGCAGATTGAAGTATCCCTCATCACCGACCATGACTGTGAAGCAACATAATTTAATTATTTTGTACTAGTTCTACCTTCACATAGGACACTGTGAAACTTTTCACCTAGACATGTCAGTCTTTTCACATTTGCTGCTACCATCCTAAGAATTGATACCATCTGCCCACATGCATAACAAAGGCAATCCTGATACAATTTTCATTCATCAGTATAGCAATTATAATGATATTCTGCAGTACCTCTTGTAGATCTGGTATCTAACAAACAGAAATTATAATTACTGTATAACATTATGTCTTTTTTGACCTTACATTGTTGTGTATAAAACTGTGTAATTATGATAAATACAATTGCTACCTTTTTTTTCCCCAGCTGTCTGCTCATTAAAGAATAAATAAAAATGTGACTGTTTTATGTTGTATTTATGCATAGCCAAGTCAAATTTCTAAGACAGGACAATAAATAGTTTGGTTCTGATACATGTCCTCACTATATCTTGGCCTTTATGACAATATATATCAGTATAAATCTGTTCTCTGACATTTGCTCAGCATTGTCTTCAATAGGGGACATAATTTTATCTTGACATCAATCTGAGTCTGTTGGGTAGGTAATAAACTTTTTGCCTGTGAACTTTGTTTTATTACAAATTTTTCCATTTTTTTTTCTGTCCATGTCAGCCAGCATCTTTCTAAATTTATCTTAGTCTGTTGACAGTTGGTAAAACATTAGCTGTTATGACCGCATCCTGTCATGGCAGGTTTTATGGAAAGGCTGATTTGTCCGGTTTGATCCAGATTTGTCTACCTGTCCACTGTCTGGCCTCCAAGTAGAAGATTTTTGGACATCCTATGAAATGGGCTATCAGGAGATTGACCAGTTCTTGACTCTACACTTTTAGACAGAAATAATGGGATTGAAAAGTCTGTGAAATTTTGTTCTGTGCCAGAAGCCATTGTAAGTTAATCCAATGACAATTGATTTTGGATTGTCTATGAAAGATATCTGGCCTTGTGCTTTTTAGTGTTGAAAGAAAGTTTGCCACAATACGATCACATCTACATATTCAAATGTTAATTTGTACTTCCCTTTCTAAGCATAATCCACGAAATGATGACATATTATGCAACAACGGATACAGTCGTTAAACAGTCATCTATTTTTAACTTATGTGGCGCAAATTTCATCCACAGAAGCTATTGCCTTGCAGTTAGAGTGCTAGTCCCAGTTGATCTCTTTTATGATAATTGGACTGTGACATCATTTTCTGTATAAAAGTCTGCATAGAAGACTTAAGCTTTAGTATGTACTGATAAGCTTTTGTCTGCTATGAGATTTTTATTGTCTGTTCATCATTTCATTGTTTGTCATACAATTTTTGAATGAAATAAAATGTCTTGTTCTAAATAAACTCGGATTATTGTACTTGCTTGAATGTGGAATTGAATTTGTTAATGTTTTACAATCAATTTTAAAGTACTTTCAAAAAAAGGAAACAATGTTTGTTAAAGCAGGCATGACAGAAGTAGCATTTTGTTGTCTCCAAGTCACAAAGTCTGTCGGCCATGTTTGTTATGGGTAGAGAGGCATCTGGTCAATAAGGGGTAAAACTAAGGAGGAATTGCTAGTACAATTGAACGGTGGGACATGTACAGTCCCAGGTACTCAATATGGACAATAACAAACCATCTCTTAGAGGATTGATGCAAAAAATTGCCGGGAAAATGTTTTCTCTTTTTTTATGCAATATTTTCTCATGATAGTAAATATCTATCAATGAAGTTGCTTGTTCTTTTTAACTCCAGCTTTTCATGAAGACGACATCGCTATCCGTGTATAAAAATTTTCTGTACCATAATATTTGGACAAAAGCATTCATTGTTGTTATGATTTCCTTTTCTGTATCTGGTAAGTTGAGGCAACATTTCTTTTGTCATGTAAATATCAAACACCAGATAAAGCCCACATCTCCATTGCTCAATTCATTGAATTCGATTCCATGACATTTGTAAACAACAAACACACCGCCCCTGGCTTTGAATTCACCAAGACTTCAGATATAAATACATTACATTATTACACATTATAAATTATTACGCATCAGACATTATATACATATAACACATTATAAATTATTAGACATCAAACATTATATACATTATTACACATAAATTATTACACGTCAAACATTTTGTACATGATTAAACATGATAAATTATTACACATCAAACATTATATACATTATTACACATAAATTATTACACATCAAACATTATATACATTATTAAGCATTATACATCATTACACATAATAGGCCCTACATTATTATACATTACCACACACTAAACATTTTACATTGAATTAATTTAAAGATACAGAGGTCTCCGCTTAACATCCACATTCTAGGGAGACTGAGAAATGTGGATGTCAGCCTGATGAGGATGTAAGGTGGATGGCAAGCGGGTGGGGGCAGTTGATTACAGCTGAATCACTCTGAACACAAACAAAATTGCCTATCAACTAATGTCTTTTACCTGGGACATTGTAGCGTGTAGTTCAGCCACAGAATGCACAATTCAAAGAAAAGGCAGCCAATGTCAGTTTGAATTGTGAGCAGATTAAGTGTTGTTTGGCGTATGTGCCAATCAATTCAATCATTGTGTGGGCCAATAAAGTCAAGTCTGATTATGAATTATGCTCACTGAAATGAATGAGCAACGTCGCTCCATTCACTATGCAGTGGGAGGACAAGATTGGACGGAGGTCATCGCTTACCTGTTGTCTATACGCTCTTGTATGAATGCTTTGGGGAGTTAAACAGGGACTAATGCTTTCTTTTGTTTGACGAAGAGGTGGCGCCATCTTTTGCACTGGCCAGCGCTTGTGAACTTACAGGCTTATTAATCAGTGGCCAGATGGTTGGCATTATGCATTCTCCCAATTCGGCATGTCTGAAATGATCTGGGCTACGTTTATCAGTGGGTAGGGGAGTCTTGGCGGTTGTCATCACTTACCTGTTGTCTTTATGTATGGTTTGAGGTGTGAGGTGGTGACAAAGGTTTTTTCTTGGTATATATGTCGAGGTTAGCATTAGGCATTCCCCTTTTTCAGCATGTCTGACATGAGCAACAGGTTCTCGACATTTTTTTTTCTTCTTTTTTCTTTTTTTGTCAGCATAAAAAAGACAATTTAACACCCCTCCAAAATGTGGATGTTAGACGAAGTAAGGGTGGATAGTGTGGATGTTAAGGGGGTAAATTTTAAATTTAAAAAATCCTGTATCCTGTAGAAATGTGGATGTTAGGCAGATGTGGATGTAAGGCTGGTGGATGTAAGAGGGAGACCGCTGTATTGAGTTTCAGACATCTACCAGTTTTGAATTTGTCTTGATGTGTGAAAAACAGCATAAAAAAGATGGAAATGAATGGAATAATTCCTAAAAGATAACACACAGTTCATTTGAATGTCTCGGCAACTTAACACAGATCCTCTCTGTATTACTAACCAAAAAATTGTGTGTGTATCATGTTTTGATATCATGTCTGTAGTCTGGACGCACGCATTTTGTTTTATCCAAGCATGAATATTTTATAGTATTATCTTCATCGAAAGTCTTTTAAACATGACAATTGCATAATTCTTTTGCCCCCACTCCCCTTTGGCAGATTTTAAGTTTACTCTGTCCTGTTTTGAGCGTTATAGCTTGAGATTATCATCATCATCATCAACATTATTATTATTATTATTATTATTATTATTATTATTATTATTATTATTAATATTATTATTATTTTAATATTACTTTTATTACTATTTGTAGTAGTAGTGATATTTATTGTCGTTGTCATCAAAGTTTGAGCATCAGGAAAAAAAATTTACTTGAACTTAGAAGAGAAATTTCACAATGCTCTCATTTCCATCCTGTGCGCCCAAGTGGCTATTTCTTTAACTAAAAAGTGTTACGTGAGTGGTCATAGGGGCAACAAGAAACAGCTATCTGCTACTCACTGGCATATCTATCCTGGGATTATTGAAGGTGTGCAGAAACAACAACATATTTTTCTGAGGGCTTCTTCTCTCATCTGTCTTACTCTGTTAGGCTCTATTTTGTCCTCAGAGGGGATAGTTTTGCTAGGAGCTGGAAGTAGGCATCATTCCATGGCTGTCCCCTATTTGTGTGCATTGCATGACTTTAAAACACTATCGTTGTCACTTGCTATCGAGATGAACCGAATACTTTTGTACACAACGGGCAGTAGAAAATCCTGGGTGGTTATCAGGTGCATAGTTTAGAGCTTGATGGCCATTGTTAATTAGGTATGTGTTTTAGAAAGATGATTTTATATTTTGTATGTAAATTATCAATTATCTCTCTGTATAGCTTTAAATTATTTTTCAGTGTTGTCTAAGCCTGCTGTTTATTTTGAATGCCTGTTACCCTTTGTGGCAACATCTTTTCCTCATCTGAAAACCATTTCTATTACTTCTGTTCTGTCTCTTACTTGTGACTAGTCTTTCGTCTTGCTTTTTCCATAGGCACTGAGATGACCTTTGTAGTCAAAAAGAGCTCTAAAACACCACATAAACAAACAAACAAACAAACAGAATCCATCCTGTCAGCATATCACCCTAATAATGTTATTTCAGTTAGCAAAGCTATCACAAGTTTTTATTGATGTTGATCATTTTGATGACTGATGACAGGTATTCTAAACATTCATCAGCCATCTTTTATCTGGCAGATGTTCTTTCACCATCAGCTTGGGTTTTAATTTGTTTCTTGTGGAGTGTTTATGTGAGTTTTTTTTCTTTTTGTTGTTGTTTTGTTTTGGAGGGGGAGGTGGGGGTTGTACTGAGTAGTTTTTAAATGTTTTTATTGACCTCAGGTTTGATTCCATTTCAGTTTTCTAGTTGTTGGGTTTTTTTTTAATGAGATGCATGTGATAGTCCTCTTAGCATTTTGTCTTCAAGTTGATATTATGTAATGGTAATGTTTTCTGTTTTTAAGTCTGTCTCAGGTTTTAGTTTTTAGATCTGGCATTCGTCAGGGTTTTTAATGAAAGATAAAAACAACAGCAAAACAACAACCAGATTTTATTCTCAGAGTTGTAGCTTTTCACCATGAAAGAGAAAAAATAAAAAAATAAAATTTTCTATAAATTGTGATAATGCCATGCAAGAACTGATTCTCACACAAATAGAGAGAGAGGAAGAAGGATTGTATGATTACTGATAATAAATTATTTGCTTTGATTTAGCTTGTCCGATTTCATTCATTTTGCATGTTGAGATAACACATTTGGGCAGTCATGCACTATAGCGTTGTCTGTTTTTGTAGCTGATATCGATGTAGGATTATGTCAACTGTTTGGTACTCGATACTTCTAGGTCTATTTTATTCTATTTGTAAGCCCATTAATTCATTTTTTGAGACAAGTCTATTTTGACTGTACTGAGGGCTGTTTTGAAAGTATGGTGAAAATTCAGCGTCTAGACTTAAATTATGTAGGAAGAGTATAACTTATATATATTTAGAAAAATAAATCTAGATCTAGTTTTCATAAGGCGTGCAATCCACCTGAAATAAGCCATGGTGATTGAAGGTGACAGGGAGTAAATACATCAATATCCGTCTATACCAGCTACGTCACAAAATGGTCACATTGTAAACAGACGATGCTATAGTGCACGTTTACCCACATTTTATTGCTGATTGAAGTGTCTGTGTTCCTTAGTATATGGCTTGTAGAAATGTTTGTGAATTGAGAGATCCGTGGTTCAAATCCCAGCAAACCTATTGTTTCCTGTTCTAATATTTTATCCATGGACACAGTTTTTTATTCTAAAACTATTTTTCATGAATCCACCATGGTGAAAATTAATACATTGTACCAGTATTTTTGTTCACAGGGTGATAACTATCTCTCTACTTCTGCCACAGAAATATGGGATAACCACCAGCTCTGATGGGCATTGATGCCCGTGATAAAAAGTTGTCATTAGCACACTTAGATATTGTCATGTGTCTATGCATGTATGTTTGTAGGCCTACTCATGTGTATATAACGTGTTGTCTTTCTCTTGGCTTGATTTTTAGCCTATTTAATGTTAACCTGGTTTAAAGACATTGCTACATACAGTTAGAAATGAAAAACAAAAAGAGAAAGAGGATTCAAAGCAGTTTTAGTTGTTTTTAGAAGGGAATTGTATTCCATCATCGCCTCGTCCTACCTAACAGCTCTCGATAATTCTTGACCAGGGGACACTACCATGTTTTGCTTAGGGGTATGAATGCTTGTGTTATGAGTAACAACCCTTGCACCACCTCTCTCTCTCTCTCTCTCTCTCTCTCTCTCTCTCTCTCTCTCTCTCTCTCTCTCTCTCTCTCTCTCTCTCT
>JAOYNN010540344.1:0-14180 GCA_025770095.1 Goniobranchus kuniei
CTGTTCAATGACATGAGACGGCATTTGTCTGGTCTTGCACAAAGGGTTGGTTAATGAATGACTGTCTACAGATCTACACAACACAATGCACTCGAATCCCTCTGTTGCGACAAATTGTCTGGCAGTGGACAGGGAAGAGTTTGATGTTTTCGACATTGTCGCATGGCTTGTAAACTTGACATTGTCGCATGGCTCGTAAACTTAAAGAGGATTTAAAAACGTAAGATCTTCATTCATCCACAAATCACAATAATGTTTCAAGATGTGCTGCAAACTTCAAAAGGATTTGAAAACTATTTAAGTTAAAGGAGAATGAATGGTCGAGGGCCAAGATGGCCTAAATCTTCCCATGCAGAGCCATCTACAGAAGAACTAAAACAAGCTATCGATATTTTAAGACGTTTCTCATATAAGCGAGAAGACAAAGTTCATATCGACAACTTGGAACGATTGGAGGAATTTTGCAACGCCAAAACAACCAACAATAGATGCCTTTTTCCCAAAATTACCCCTCCCTTAAACAGATTGTCTTTCCAAATGAACCAAAAATAGCAGTAAATGTGATGTATCATTACATTATGTGACGTCTTGACTTGAATGTTTGTGTATATAAAAATGTATATCTACTGTACATACAAATGTAAATGTACATGTAAATTTAAAATTAATAAAATTAACAATACAAAAACAAATAACAAAAACCAGTCTAAAATAAACTATCAATAGTTGAATGATACGGGCACGGTCATGTTTCAGGGTTTCAAAATAAAGTGACATAATTCTTGGAAATCAGAGCTCTCAAAAGTCTGAGGGGGAGATGTTGCCTGAATGCCCGTTCCGGCTGAGTGCCCAGTTACGCTGCTTCCCGACCACCAGGCACTCTTGCGAAAAGCGCTTTATTACTGTTGTTATTTCCTCAACTGAAAATCTTTTCTACTACTTCTGTTCTCTCAGTTACTTTTAACTAGCCGATTGTCATTCTTTTTGCCATGGGTACTGCGATGACCATCAAATTTATGTTGGAAAGAGCTCTAAAATACCAACCAAACCAACAGTGGTATGACACTCACCATTAAGCCCTGTGTGTGAGTGCGATCCTGGTTGTGCTGGCTTCTGACTTTCTTCTAATGTTTTTTTCTTTTCTACTCTCTAATTTCATGAATGGGAGGCTTTAAGTGGTTACTTGTAACACTCACAAATGGACAATAAGTGGTGATATCTCATGTGCAAGTTGTGCATGTGACAGAACACGAAATGGTTCGTACTGGTCCTTTAAAGACCTTAAAAGTTCTTTTAAAGTCAAAATGCCTTTAAAAATCATTAAGTTTAGAAAAAGAAGAAAAAGTAACCAAAAAATGTTTCATCCTGTGCCACTCTGATCTGCATGCATACTAGATCTAGTCTGAGTTCGCAGCTATAAACTTTGTTTGAAGCACATTTCTAAAAATAAGGGACACTTATGGCTCATGGTTAAGTTGTTGATCTTGGGATTGGGAGGTCCTGGGTTCTATCCCACCTGCTACAACCTGTGCTTTTTTCCTTAAGCAAGAAAATGTACTCCAATCACTTCACTCGACTGAGGTATTATATGAGTACTCAGCAATAGGCTGGTATTGTTGCACTGAATGCGCTACACTTTTCTGTATATTCCCAAGGTGATTTGCCTACTAAGGAATAAAGTATTATAAAGCACTTTAAGACATTTCTCAAGATCTTTATCTTTTGCGTTATTTCTTCATTATTATTTGCATTACTCATATGATATTGGTACTAGTCGTTGGTTTTGCTTTTTGTGGTGTGTTTTTTTCAGGTCAGTGGAATATCCAAAAAATTTTTAAGTGGTCTTTTGAGATTTTAAAAAATGGTCCTTAATGTATAAGGTAGGGTTCAAACAAGTCCTTATAAAGTCCTTAATTTTCATTGCCTGAAGTTGGGATGATCTGTTACGTGGTATTTGTTAATTGTAGAAAGGTTGACTTAATAGCTGCTGCCAGGGTTGAAATTTATTACTATCATTCCTTTCTCCCATGTATTCTTTCACATTTGTCTGGGGACAAGACATCCACCATAAAAAATTTTTATACACAGCCTGTGAAATATTAATCTAGTGTGGTGACTCCAACATTGAGATAAGCTGAAAGGTGAAGAGTGCTTTTAGTAATTAAACCTTTTTTTTTTTTTTTTTCATTTCAGGATGACCACATCAGCAGGAGACACCATCTACAAAACCATTAAAAACAATCACTGGTTAATCAGTGATCAGCGGGGCCGCCTGGAAAAACTTGAGGAACAAATTCGTAGCCTGAGATTACAATCAAAGGCACGGAAGTCCGAAAAAGGAAGTCCTTTCAAGCTTTTACCAGAGTGAGTGGCAAGCGATTCCAGCTTTAAAAAGAAAAAATCCAAGCTATTAAAATTTGCACCTATCAGACATTTCTAAATGCTGGAGATGTTATTTTTTAGTGACCATGCTCTTTTCATTTATTTTTCAAGCTTTTTGATTTTTTTGTATTTGTTTTTATTTTTGAACTGGTAAAGGACAAAGTTTCCAAACATAGAGTAAACTGGCTCTGTCCCCAAAAGACATTTTTTTCTTATCTTCAACTTTACTGTGTCTCGCTGAAATTGTCAACTTTTCAATCACCTTTGGATTTTTTTTTTTACCTCAGCTTTTTCTGACCATTCCAGATGATGTGTCAGAGATTTTGCCATCATTTTTATTGTAGCTGGTAGCAGTTAGAACTGGAAACAAAATTTAAACTACTGAATAGGTCTCTCAGTTTGATTTTAGGTTTGTTTTCTTCATAGGGAATTCGTGATAGATGGAATTGAAGCCTTTTAGAAAAAATATAGATAAAAGCACATCTTCTTTGCTTGTTTCGCTACATTTTCACATCTTTCACCTCCTACAAGTTTATAAAAAACCTCATGATTCTTTCATACTATCAGCACTGCCATACATCACATACGGCCCTTATCTTGTCTTGCCAATTGTGTCTGTCGTCTGCTGCTGCCATCATCACTTGCATGGACTGTATGGTCATCGTTCCTGCTTTCTCTCACCAGAGTTCTTTTCAGTGATTCCTTTGGTCGTCCTCTTTTCTTTTTGCCCTCTGCTCCTCATTTAAGGGAGCTCGCGGGTGGGGATTTTGCGAATTTTCGGGCAAATTTTGCATTTTGGGATTTATGCTTAAAATCAATCTTCAACATCTAATTAAATAAATTCTAACAATTTTTACGTCAATAAAAGCTATAAATATGATAATTTGAAGTTTAAATCATTAACCTTTTCTCTTTTTACCATAAAATGCCGTAAAAACCGAATGTTTGGGACATTTTAAAAAATGGGGTAACAGTTTTATTTTCTTAATCATTCTCTTAATTTTTCAGTTACAGGTTTCACATTTTGCTGTAAGTTCCTTCATAGGTGGATACAAAAAGGTGAAAAACAAAATTGAAGATATCTGTACAATTTTGTCTTTTATAAACCATGGAATTTCAAAAAAGGTGTATTTTTGCGCTTTCTGAAACCACAAATATTTGATAATTTTTATGTCATAAGATAAGCTCAAACAGTCTGAGCTGTTTTTTCAGCTATTTGTAATAGGGTAAAAGGAACATATTGCAAAAAGAATCGTGTCTCTATCTTTAGAAATAACAAAAAAATGGTTAAGAAATAAAAAAGAATGTGTTTATTTTCAAGATGGCTACCATAGCAACCGATATATTTATAGGTGAAATTAAGATTGAAAGGTTTATTTCCTTACCTGAACTAAATATCAGTGGAGTCAAACACTGAAAACAAACAATTTTTAACGAAATAGAAAATTTGATATCGAGCCCCCTTAATCCCTTACTTAAAATGATCATTTTTGACACTTCCATAACTGAATAATTGGTGTCAGACAGGTTTGACCGTGAACATTTGCATATGAACCTGATAGAAAGAAGACACTTATCCATGATTGCCGTAAGAGTCGACTAAGGTAGCACTATTTTCCTTGTTTCAAGTTCTGTCTCACTGCTCCTTCAGTCAATCCTGTCCTGAGCCAAAGGAGCATCCACAAAAGAGGTCCTGGACTTTTTTTCCATCCATCAATCAATTAATCTCTAGCCTAAATTTAATGATCATTTTCGAAAATTACCTCCACAATTTGTGTAAATCATGCATGGCAGGTTTGACCGTGAAGACTTGCACCTTGAATATTGTAGAATTTGCTCAGCTCATTACACTTCCCCACAGAGATCGGAAGATACCGGTTATGAATATGGACAGAATTTCCTCCCCATCAAGTGGATTCGGATCGTTTGAAAGTCGCAGTGAAAATAACTAAGGGAATTAGCGTTAAAATGGTGCAAATTAGGGTTGATAGCACATGACCTGGAAGTCATACCTGCTATAGAACCACATTTACAAAAAAGTAGAAAATTGGTTTTGAAGCAACTTTATTTTACGGTAGGGGGCGTTGTAGCTTATTGGTAGAGCGTAGGCCTTGTGGTCCGAGAGGCATAAGGTTCTGATCTCGCTACGGACACAATCATTTTCTTCCTTAAGTAAGAAAATTTACCCTGTTTCTTTACTCTACCCAGGTGAAAATGGGTACAACTTTGGTTGGAAAAGTACTTTGCAAAAGACTAGCATCTGGTAATGGATAAAATCTGTCACTGTCCACTTCATGCTATAGAAAACGATATAATAAGCTTCAGCCCAGTGAGCCGATTCTGCTTGAAAGGAATACTTACTACTTTATTTTTCTCTATTCATTTCCATAGAAAATCTAGGGGCATAACCGGTAATAGAACTTGCGGAGCCCTTTACACTCCCCTTATAGATCAGAAAGATACTGTTTCCTGACACATTTCGAAGGCGATGGTGACATTGGAATCTTTTGAAAGGCTCAATGAAAACAAATGTCAAGCTTGGTAAGCTAAACAGCTAGTTTTATAATACTGTACGATATATAGATAGATGCATCTGGTTAAGCTACTTCGTGTGTTTGTGTTTATAGATCTTATTCTTGTTTTTGTGTTTGTGTGTGTGTGTATGTGTGTGTTTTAGAGACACACTTGAGTTTGTCACAGAAGTTTTGTCCTACAGTTGAGTGTTGCATCGGCATTCACAAATAAGAAGATAGTTGGTTTTGGAGCAACATTTATTTCCCCCCCTCCTCATTACATATAAAATCAAGGGACGTAACTGGTAAAATGCAGCTTGGTGCCTTTCACGCAGTACAAAAATCTAAAGCGTCTGAGCTAACCTTTTTTGCTACTATTTGTTGTTGTTTCCCTTGCCCATCAAGTAAAATCGTTCAGGATTATTATTTAAGCCAAAACTACAATGATGGATTGATACAATGAAAAAAGACTAGCATCTATTCTTTTGATTTACAGCTGCAATATTCGGATTGCAAAACTCTCTTTTTTATCATTTACTCCCATTGTGGCTTCGAGGATCTTTTCCAGCACAAAAGAAGTCACTATCCATGACAGACGGAAGAGTCGACTAAGGTTTTCTTTGTTTTATCTTCTGCCTAGTTACTCCTGTAATCATTCCTGTACTGAGCCCCAAGGAAGTCAAATAGATAACAATACCTGCTATAGAACCATATTCACAAAGAAGTAGAAAGTTGATTGTGGAGCAACCCTATAAGGCAGCGTGGCTGTGGGGTCAAGACGTTGGACTTGTAACTGCAAGGTTTCGAGTTCGTGGCCGAGCCACGCAGGGGCGCTGTTTATTCATTGGGAAAGGCTATTTACATACATTTTCTCACCACATTCAGGTGTTATTGAGTACCCGACCACAAGCAGGGGAGGATTTTGTCACAATGCTAGAACAAATACACCTGTGAAATAGCTGCATCTCTGTTTACTCCACAGATAGTTAAGAAGGTGTTTGGTTGTAAAAGGCCTGTCGCAGAACACTTGTTTTCGCGGCCCAGCATCGTCAAAAGTTTAGGACTCTTCTTTCTGGCGAAACTACAATAGACAATGAAGAATGAATAGCATTGGATTTTTTTTTGTTGTTTTTTAAAAAAATATTTGGATTGCAAAATTCTTTTAATTTTAATCCTTTACTTTCATTGTGAATACAATACATCTTCTTCAGCACAAAGCAAGGCACTTATTCATGAATAACTTTATAGCCCACTAAGGTACCACTCTTTTCCTCTTGTCATCTTCTGTCTTGCTACTCCTCCAATCATATCTATAATGAGCTCTAAGAACATCCCCGCTTAAATCAATCAATCAATCCATTAATCTCTTCCTTACAATGATCATTTTAGACAATTGTCTTCACAGCTGTGTAAATCATGCACGGAAGGCTTGCCCGTGAACACTTGCATCTTGAATCTCATAGAATCTGCTCAACTCTTTACACACCCGTTATAGATCTGGAAGATACCGCTAATTAAAGTAAACAGAATTTTCTCAACATCCTGGAGGCAATGGTGGATTCGGATCTTTTGTAAGGCTGAATGAAAAACACTTCGGGGAATTAGCTGTACAATCGTGCAAATTAGGGTTGAAAGCACCATTTTTGTCCACATGACCTGGAAGCATTAGGCAATAATACCTGCTATAGAACCACATTCACAAATAAGTAGAACGTTTGATTTTTTTGAACAACTTCATTTTTGGCCTTTTTATTTCCATGTAAAAGAAGGGGAGTAACCGGTAAAAACCAGCTTTTCACTCATAAGAAATGTAACGCATCTGAACAAAAATGATTTGTTTTGACTTATGTGTTATGTTTTTCCC
Source organism: Goniobranchus kuniei (assembly GCA_025770095.1). NCBI lineage: Eukaryota > Metazoa > Mollusca > Gastropoda > Nudibranchia > Chromodorididae > Goniobranchus > Goniobranchus kuniei. The sequence goes on from JAOYNN010540344.1 coordinate 6,760, forward strand.
CGCCTAGCATCTAAAAACGTTAAGGATTATTCTATATGGCAAAATTACAATAGTTGAATGATATAATGAGGAAAGAATATCATGTCTTAAAAAGATTTGCTACTGAAAAAAAATTATTCAAAATCATTTTCTGATATTTTGTGTTCGCTAGGGCTTTTCTTAATTTTCAATGAATGACGTTAGGATCGACTAAAATGTCGGTAATTATTATGTTTAAAGCATCTGAACTAACCGTCTGTTGTTGTTTTGTTGTTGTTGTTGTTGTTGTTGTTTTGCCATTATTTGTTATGTTTACCCCCGTCTAGCATCTGAAAACGTTCGGGAAAACTCTCAAAGACAAAACTGCTACAGTTGATCGATACAATGAAAAAAGAATAGCATACACACACACATACTCACACACGCACAATTTCAACTGACATATTCGGATTGCAACATTCTTTTACTTTTTAATAATTTATTCCAAAATGTGAGCTAGATGGGACTTCTCCAGCACATAAAAGGATACTTATCCATCAATGACGAAAGTGTCGACTAAGGTAACACCGTTTTCCTTATTTTACCTTGTGTCTAGCTTGTATTTCAATTATTTCTGTACTAAGCCCTATAGCATCCACCAAGGATGTACATGACATAATTTCAATCAATCAACCAATCAATCCTTTGGTTAAAATGGTAACTCTCGACAGCTACCTCAGAAACTGAGTAAATCGTGCAGGGCAGGCTTGACGGTAAACACTTGCATCTTCTGATAGAAACTATTCAGCTTTTTACACCCCCTTATAAAGATCGGGAAGATACCGTTAATTATTGTGCACAGAAACTTCCTCCCCATCAAGTGCCTTGCCACATCCTGAAGGTGTTGACACACATAACCTGGAAATCATAGGTAAGTAATACTATTACAGAACCACATAAAAAAATGAGTGTACATAGTAGAAAGTTGATTTTGGAGCAACTTTAAATGCAGCCTTTTATTGTCATTGAAAATCAAGGTGCATAATCGGTAAAATATAGTTTGCTGCCTGTCATTTATTAGACACGAATATCATCTGAACTAACTTTACTTTTTTATTTTGCCATTTTGTGGTATGTTTTTCCAGTCTAGCATCTAAAAAGGTTCTGGATTATTCTTTAAGGTAATAGTACAATAGTTGATTGATACAGTGAAGAAAGAACAGCATGTTTGTTTAAATTTTCAACTGAAATATGTCTGATTGCAAAACTCTTTCAATCGGTAACTATTGACTTCCGGTGTGAGTTCGAGGGTGCTTGTACAGCACGAAAGAAGACATCTATTTGTGAATGACGTAAGAGTCATGTACTGGTTTTTTTTGTGTGAGTGTTTTGTTTTGTTTTTTGTTTGTTTTGTTTTATCTCTTGTCTAGCTACTCCTTCAATCATTCCTATACTGACCCAAGAACATCCACTAAAATGCACTTGACTTGAGATTAATCAATCAATCAATTAACGTTTTACTTTAAAATGATCCTTTTGGAAAACCGCCTCCACAACTGTGTTAATCATGCAGGGCAGGCTTGGATATAAAGACTTGCATGTTGAAACTGATAGAACCTGATTAGCTCTTTACACACCCCTTATAGACGTGAAAGATGACGCTAATTAATATGTTGAAAGTGGACAGAATTTCCTCCTTATCAAGTCTCCTGTCACATCCCATAAGTGATGGTGCATTCGGATCATTAAGCTAATGAAAACAAATGACTTGCTGGATAAGCTAAGCAGCCAACTTTAAAATACCGTAAAAGATCCTCAGCGGTCGAAAAAAGCGACTGATTAAGCTACGTTGTGTGTTTGTGTGTATTGATTTCGTTTTTTATTTTGTAAGGGCACGGTAGTTTAAAAAAAGGCCATGTCTTACAGAAAGTAGAAAATTGATATTGGAAACAACTTCATGTTTTCCTGATCATGTCCATAAAAATCAAGGGGCATAACCGGAAAATACGGCTTGTTGCTTTTCACTCATTAGAAGCATCTGAACTATCATTTTTTAAAAAAAAGGATTATATTTTCCCCTCCATCCTAGCATTTAAAACTTCCAGGATTATTCTGTACGGTAAAACTACAATAGTTGATTGGTACAATGAAGAAAGAATAGCCTCTTTTCTACTGCTTTTCAGTTGAAATATTGGGATAAAAAACTTTCTTTGGACGTCGATCGCTTTGTAGTGATCACAAATCGGCACAAGTTAAGAGTCAAGGGGCATTCACCATGGTCACTACAAGCCTGCCTGAACGCATGTTTTCGAGCCTCGCTAGTGTGTTGTCAGGCTCATATCCCCAAATCATCGGCGTTGTGTTCTTGAAGAAGGCATTTTACTTCGACTACCTCACTCGACTCAGGTGTGAATGAGTACCTAGTCCGTGGCAGCGCTGTCTCTGTTTAAAAAAATGAATGTGTACCAACCAGGCTGCAGCTCTTGTTGAAAATGTTCTCTGTTGATATTTGTAAGGGGAGTAAAGTGCCATTGTAAAGCGTTGTGAGCCGTGGAGCGTACGCTATATAAAAGACATCTTTATTTTTACTTTACTTTTATCTATTTACTCCCATTGCGAGTTGGAGGGGGCATTTCCACCTCGACAGAAGACATCCATGAATGACGTAAGAGTCGACTAAGGTTGTTTTATCCTTGTGTTACGAGTATGTAACGGTACGTTGTGTGTTTGAGTGGATTGATTTTGTGTTTGTTTGTTTCGGGGTTTTTTTTAATGGCACACTTGAATTTTTCACAGAATCCCTGTCGTACAGTATAACCTTGCATCGACATTCACAGCAAAGTAGGAAATTGATGTTGGAGAAACTTGATTGTTTCTTAATCGGTTGTATATAAAATCAAGGGATAAAACCGGTAACATGCAGCTTGTTGCCTTTCACTCATCAGAAATGTAAAGCATTGAACTAACGTGGTTTGTCGCCATGAGTTGTAATGTTTTTTTTCCTGCCTAGCATCTAAAAACGTTCAAGATACTTCTTGAAGGCAATACTACAAAAGTTGATTGGTACAAAATTGGAGAAAGAATAGCATTTTAAAAATCTATTCTCTAAGCACATATTAGGATTGTAAATTTGTTATATTTTGTTTTTATCATTTACACCCATTATGAGTTGGATGTGATTTCTATACGATAAAGAAGACACTCATCCATGAATGATGTAAGAGTCAACTAAGATAGCACTGTATTCCTTGTTTTATCGTCTGTCTGACTGCATCCCATTTCATTCATGTTCTTTGTACTGTGTTCTAAGAGCATCTACAAAAGATATACTTGACTAAATTTCAATCAATCAATCAATCAGTTAATCTCTTTCCTAAAATGATCATTTTTGACAACTGCCTCCACAACTGTGTAATCTTGTAGGCAGGCTTAAATGTGGACACTTACATCTTGAATGAGATAGATTCTGCTCTGCTCTTTACACGCCCCTTATTATGGATCAGAAAATATCGGTAATTATTGTGTACAGAAATTTCCCCACATCATTTTAGCTACCACATCATGGTGGCGATGGTGGATTCGAATCTTTAGGCGTGATGACAACAGTAAGATGAATTAGCGGTAAAATTGTGCAAATTAGGGTTTGAAAACCCATTACCTGGACGTCATAGGAAGCAATCCCTGCTATAAAACCTCACTCACAAATAAGCAAAAAGTTTATTTTAGAGCAGCTTTATTTTCTCTATCAGTTTTCATAGATCGTATAAAATCAAGGGGCATCGCCGGTAAAATAATACAGCTTGTTGCTTTCACTCTCTAGAAATACTGTAAAAACCACCTGAACTAACGTTTTTTGCCGTTGTCATTTTTATACCCGCCACCGCTTAGCATCCACAAACGTTCAGGGTTATTCTTTAGCGCAAAAATACAATAGTTGATTCGTGCAATGAAGAAAACTAGCATTTTTTTAAGGATTTTTATTTTTTATTTTTTTTCTCTTTTAGCTTCAATATTCGGATTGCGAAATCATGTTACCTTTAATAATGTACTCCCATTGTGAGTTTGATAGAGTTTTTCCACCACGAAAGATGATACTTATCCATGAATGATGTAAGAATCGACCAGGGGAGCACCATTTTCCGCTTTTATCTCCTGGCTAGCTACCCCTTTGATCCTTCCTGTATGATCCCTAACAACACCAATAAAGGATATACTGGACTTTATTCATTCAATCAATCAATTAATCTATTTCTTAAAACGAGCATTTTCACCAACTGTCTCCACAAATGTGTTAATAGCGAAGGGCAGTCCTAACAGTGAACTCTTGCATATTGAATCTGATAGAATCTGGTCAGCTCTTTACGCTACCCTTATAGATCGGAAATTACCGGTAATTAATGTGGCCAGAATATTCTCTCCATCAAGTTTCCTACCACATCCTGGTGGCGATGGTGGAATCAGATCTTTTGATTTTTAACTGCAATTTTCGGATTTCAAAATTCATATATTTTTAAACTTTTACTCCCATTGCGTGTACGATAGGTATTCTCCATTATGAAAGAAGACACTTATCAATGAATGACATTAAAGTCGACTAAGGGAGCACTGTTTTCCCTGTTTTATTGTCTGTTTAGCGACATCTTCTATCATTCATGTTCCCTGCGCTGAGCCCTAAAAGCATCTACAAAAGATGTATTTGACTTAACACCAATCAATCAATTAATCCTTACTTAAAATGATCATTTTCGACAACTACCTCCACAACTGAGTAAATCGTGCAAGGCAGGCTTGCCAGTGAACACTTGCATCTTGAATCTGATAGAATCTTCTCAGCTCTATACACTTCTTTTATAAATAGGGAAAATATAGGTAATTAATGTGGACAAAATTTCCTCCCCATCAAGTTTCACAGCCCATCCTGGTGCCGATGGTGGATTCGGATCTTTATTTTTCACGATTCATTTCCATATAAAATCAAGGGGCGTAACAAGTAAAATACTGTTTGTGGCTTTTTACTCATTAGAGATGTAAAGCATCTGAACGAATATAGAATTTGAAGCAAGTTTAATATTCCCGATTTATTACCATATACCTAAAGGGATTTAATCGATGAAATACAAAAACTTGTAACCATTGCTATGTTTATTCCTGTCTAGCATCTATATACGTTCAGGATTATTTTTTAATGCGAAACTTAAATTGTTAATTGATACAATGAATAGAGACTAGCATTTTTCCTTCGATTTGCAGCTGCAATATTCGTATTGCAAAATCCTTTTACTTTTAAAAATTTGCTCCCATTATGAGACTAAGGGGGATACTTGAATGACGTAAAGGTCGACAAAGGTAGCAGTGTTTTCCTTGTTTTATTTTCTGTCTATATTTTAATTCAATCAATTCTGTACTGTGCCAAAAAACATCCAGAGAGGATGTACTGGAGCTAATTTCAATGAATGAATGGATGAATGATTGAATGAATGAATGAATGAATGAATGAGTTAATCAATCAATCAATCAACCAATCAACCAATCAGTCAATCAATCAACCAATTGAATATCAATCAATGAATCCCTTACTTAAAATGATAACTTTCGACAACTACCTCTATAACTGTGTAATTCCTGCAGGGCAAATTTGACCTTCAACACTTGCATCTTGAACCTGCTAGAGAGATGACACTTATCCTTGAATGACTATGGTAGCACTGTTTTCCCTGTTCTATCTTCCATATAAAATCAAGGGACATAATGGGTAAAATACAGCTTGCTGTTCACTCATTCTGAGGAAAAGGTTTTGTTGTTGCTTTAAAAAATAAATTGTAATGTCTTTCAGCACTGGCAGCTAAAATAAGTTCGGGAATATTCTTTATGGCAAAACTTCAATATTAGAGATCAGCTTTTTTTTCTTTTTTTTTAATTTTCATCCGACATATTCGGATTGCAAAATCCTTTTACTTATTAGTTATTGACTCCCATTGTGAGTTTGAGGAAGCTTTTTCAGTACAAAAGAGATACTCATTCATAAAAGACGTAAGAGTGGACTAAGGTAAAACTTTTTTCCTTGTTTTATCTTCTGTCTAGCTCCCCCTTCAATCATTCCTGTACTGAGCCATAAAAATATACTGGACTTAATTTCAATCACTCTATCAATTAATTTCTGTCTTAAAAGATGTTAATTTCTGTCTTAAAAGATGATTATATTCGACAAGTGGTCAGCAAGAGTGTAATTCGTGCAGGTCTGGCTTGACCATGAACACTGGTATTATGGTACCTGATAGAACCTGCTCAGCTCTTTACACGACTATCATACATCGGGAATATACCGGTAATTGATATGTTTAAAAAGAACACAATTTCCTCCCCATTGAGTTCCTGCCACATCCCAGAGGCGATGGTGGATTTGGATCTTTGTTTGTTTTTTTTTTCCTTTTGCTTTTCTCTTATTTATTTTTTAGGGAACACTTGAGTTTTTCACAGAAGCAATGTCGTACAGTTGAACGTTGCATCGACATTCATGACATAAGTAGAAAGTTAATTTTGGGGCAACATTGTTTTATCCTATGCTTTACCATATAAAATCAAGAGGCATATCTGGTAAAATATAGCTTGTTGCTTACCACTCATTTTTACCATCATTTGGTATGTTTTTTCCTGCACATCATCTAAAAAGTTCAGGATTATAAATTAAAGCAAAACTGCAGAAGTTGATTGATACAACGATGAAAGAAGGCCTTTTTATATTCTCAACTGATGTATTCGGATTGCAAAATTCTGTTCCTTTTTATTCATTTACTTCCATTGTGAGTTTGATGGGCTTCTCCAGCACGAAAGAAAACATTTATCCGTGAATGATATAAGAGTCGACTAACGTAGCACCGTTGTTCTTTCTTTATCTTCTGTCTAGCTACTTCTTTAATCATTCCTGCACTGAGCCCTAAGAATATCCACAAAGGATATACTTGACGAATTGCAATCAATCAAACTTTTACTTAATAAATTATCATTTTCGACAAGTGCCAAAGTAAGTCTAAGTCTCCAAAACAGTGTTCTTCATGCAGGGTAGGCTTGACCGGAAACACTTGAATCTTGAGCCTAACAAAACCTGCTGATTTCTTTACATGCTCCTTATACATCGGGAAGATAGCAGTAAGTAATAATAACTACATAATTTCTTCCTTATCAAAGTTTCCTGCCACGTCCCGGAGGCGATGGTGGATTTGGGTGATTAGAAAGGCCGAAAACACATGCCCAGCTTGATAAGCTAAGCAACTGGCTTTAAACTACTGTAGGCGATCCTCTGACTCTCATGTCGAACAAATGGGACGGATTAAAACTGCATTGTGTGTTTGTGTATATTGATTTTGTTTTATCTTTTGTGTGTCTGTTTGTTTGTTTTTAAGGGCACACATCACATGAGCTTTGTCGTACAGTTGAACGTTGCATCAACATTCACAAATAAGTAG
>JAOYNN010540455.1:0-12589 GCA_025770095.1 Goniobranchus kuniei
CCTGCTTTCAGTCAGTAATATGACGGTCTTATAGAACACAAATAATATCGCAAATGCCTGCTTTCAGTCAGTAATATTACGGTCTTATAGAACACAAATAATATCGCAAATGCCTGGTTTCTAGTAGTAATATGGCGTTCTTATAGAACACAATTGATATTTCAGATGCCTGCTGTCTGGAAGTAATATGACGTACTGATAGAAAATAGATGATATTGAAAATGTTAGTTTCTGGTAGTAATATGACGGTCTTATAGAAGACAAATAATATTGCAAATGTCCGCTTTCAGTAAGTAATATGACGGTCCTATATAACAATAATAACATTGCAAATGCCTGTTTACAGCCAGTAATATGACGGTCTTATAGACCACAAATGATATTGCAAATGTCTGCTTTCCGGCAGTAATATGACGGTCTTATAAAACACAAATAATATCCCAAATGCATCCTTTCAGTCAGTAATATGACGGTCTTATAGAAAACAAAAAAATATTGCAAATGCCTGCTTTCAGTCGGTAATATGACGGTCTTATAGAACACAATTAATTTCGAGAATGCCTGCTTTCAGTCAGTATTATGACGGACTTATAGAACACAAATGATATTGCACATGCCTGCTTTTTGGTAGTAATATGACGGTCCTATAGAACACAATTAATATAGCAAATGCCTGCAGTAAACCAGTATTATGACGGTCTTACAGAAAAAAAATTATCTCGGAAATGCCTGCTGTCCGTCAGTAATATGACGTTCTTCTAGAATAAAAAATAATATTGCAAATGCCTGCTTTCAGTCAGTAATATGACGGTCTTATAGACCACATATGAAATTGCAAATGTTTGCTTTTTGGTAGTACTATGACGTTCTTATGGAACACAAATAATATCGCAAATGCCTGCTTTAAATCAGTAATATGACGATCTTAGAGAACAGAAATAATCTCGGAAATGGCTGCTTTCAGTCAGTAATATAACGTCTTATAGAACACAAATGATATTGCAAATGCCTGCTTTCTGGTAGTAATATGCCGGTCTTATAGAACACAAATAACATCCCAAATGCCTGCTTTCAGTCTGTAATATGACGGTCTTATAGAACACAAAACAGTTAGCAAATGCCTCCTTTCAGTCAGTAATATCACGGTCTTATAGAACATAAATAATAGCCAAAATCCCTGCTTTCAGTCAGTAATATGACGGACTTATAGGACACAAATAATTTCACAAATGCTTGATTTCAGTCGGTAATATGACGGTCTTATGGAACAAAAATAACATCGCCAATGCCTGCTGTCAGTCTGTAATATGACGGTCTTATAGAAGAAAAATAATTTCGCAAGTGCCTGCGTTTTGGTAGTAATAAGACGGTCTTATAGAACACAAATAATATCCCAAATGCCTGCTTTTAGTCAGTCATATGACGTACTTATAGAACACAAATGACTATGCAAATGGCTGCTATCTGGTAGTAATATGACGGTCTTATAGAAGACAAATAATATTGCAAATGCCTGCTTTCAGTCAGTAATATGACGGCCTATAGAACACAAATGATAGTGCAAATGCCTACATTGTGGTAGTAATATGACCGTCTTATAAAACACAAATAATATCCCAAATGCCTGCTTTCAGTCAGTAATATGACGGCTTTATAGAACACAAATGATTTTGCAAATGGCTACTTTCTGGTAGTAATATGACGGTCTTATAGAACATAAAAAAATATCGCAAATGCCTGCTTTCAGTCAGTAATATGATGGTCTTATAGAACACAAATAATTTCGCAAATGCCTGCTTTAAACCAATAATATGACGGTCTTACAGAACAGAGATAATCTCAGAAATGGCTGCTTTCAGGCAGTAATATGACGGTCTTATAGAACAAAAATAATTTTGCAAATGCCTGCCTTCAGTCTGTAATATGACGGTCTTATAGAACACAAAAAAGTTAGCAAATGCCTCCTTTCAGTCAGTAATATGACGGTCTTATAGAACACAAATAATATCCCAAGTGCCTCCTTTCAGTCATTAATATGACGGTGTTATAGAACACAAATAATCCCGCAAATGCCTGCTTCAGTCAGTAATCTGACGGTCTTAAAGAATGCAAATAATATCGCAAATGTCTGGTTTCAGTCAGTAATATGTCTGTCTTATGGAACACAAATAATATCGCAAATGCCTGTTTACTAGTAGTAATATGACGTTCTTATAGAACACAATTGATAGTTCAAATGCCTGGTTTTTGGTAGTAACATGACGTACTTATAGAAAATAAATGATATTGCAAATGCTGGTTTCTGGTAGTAATATGAAGGTCTTATAGAAGACAAATAATATTGCAAATGCCTGCTTTGAGTAAGTAATATGACGGTCCTATATAACAATAATAATATTGCAATTGCCTGCTTTCTGCCAGTAATATGACGGTCTTATGGACCACAAATGATATTGCAAATGTCTGCTTTCTGGTAGTAATATGACGGTCTTATAGAACACAAATAATTTCGCAAACGCCTGTTTTCAGTCACTATTAATACGATCTTATAGAACACATATAATATAGCAAATCCCTGCTTTCAGTCAGTAATATGACGGTCTTATAGGACACAAATAATTTCGCAAGTGCCTCCTTTCAGTCAGTAATATGACGGTGTTATAGAACACAAATAATACCTCAAATGCCTGCTTTCTGGTAGTAATATTACGGTCTTTTAGAACGCAAATAATATCGCAAATGCCTCCTTTCAGTCAGTAATATGACGGTCTTATAGAACACAAATAATATCTCAAATGCCTTGTTTCTAGGAATAATATGACGTTCTTATAGAACACAATTGAAATTTCAAATGCATGCTTTTTGGTAGTATTATGACGTTCTCATAGAAAACAAATGATATTGCAAATGCTAGTTTCTGGTAGTAATATGACGGTCTTATAGAAGAGAAATAATATCCCAAATGGCTGCTTTTAGTCAGTAATATGACGATCTTATAGTACACAAATAATATCGCAAATGCATGGTGTCAAGTAGTAATATGACGTTCTTAAAGAACACAAGTGATCTTTCAAATGCCTCCTTTTTGGTAGTAATATGACGTTCTTATAAAAAAAAAAATGATATTGCAAATGTCTGCTTTCTGGTTTTAATATGACGGTCTTATAGAAGACAAAGAATATTGCAAATGCCTGCTTTCAGTCAGTAATATGACGGTCTTATAGAACACAAATAATATCCCAAGTGCCTCCTTTCAGTCAGTAATATGACGGTGTTATAGAACACAAATGATATCGCAAATGCCTGCTTTCAGTCGGTAATATGACGGTCTTTTAGAACGCAAATAATATCGCAAATGCCTGCTTTCAGTCAGTAATATGACGGTCTCATAGAATACAAATAATATCGCAAATGCCTGTTTCCAGTAGTAATATGACGTACTTATAGAAAACAAATGATATTGCAAATGCTAGTTTCTGGTAGTAATATGACGGTCTTATAGAAGACAAATAATATTGCAAATGCCCGCTTTCAGTAAGTAATATGACGGTCCTATATAACAATAACAATATTGCAAATGCCTGCCTTCAGCCAGTATTATTACGGTCTTATAGACCACAAATGATATTGAAAATGTCTGCTTTCTGGTAGTAATATGTCATTCTTATAGAACACAAATAATTTCGTAAATTCCTGCTTTCAGTCAGTAATAATACGGTCTTATAGAACACACATAATATTGCATTTCCCTGCTTTTAGTCAGTAATATGACGGTGTTATAGAACAAAACTATTTTCACAAATTCCTGCTTTCAGTCGGTTATATGACGGTCATATAGAACAAAAATAACATCGCCAATGCCTGCTGTCAGTCTGTAATGTGACGGTCTTATAGAACACAAATAATAATTTCGCAAGTGCCTGCTTTCAGTCAGTAATATGACGGTCTTATAGAACATAAATGATATTGGAAATGCCTGCTTTCAGTCAGTAATATGACGGTCTTATAGGACAAAAATAATATCGCAAATACCTGCTTTCTGGTAGTAATACGATGGTCTTACAGAACACAAATAATATCGCAAATGCCTCCTTTCAGTCTGTAATATGACAGTCTTATAGAACACAAAAAATTAGCAAATGCCTCCTTTCAGTCAGTAATATGACAGTCTTATAGAAGACAAATAATATCAAAAATCCCTGCTTTCAGTCAGTAATATGACGGTGTTATAGAACACAAATAATCTCACAAAGACCTGCTTTCAGTCATTAATATGACGGTCTTATAGAACACAAATGATATTGCACATGCCTGCCTTCTGGAAGTAATATGATGGTCTTATAGAACACACATGATATTGCATATGCCTGCTTTCAGTCAGTAATATGACGGTCTTATACAACACAAATGATATTGCACATGCCTGCTTTCTGGTACTAATATGACGGTCTTATAGAACACAATTAATAGAGCAAACGCTTGCTTTAAACCAGTAATATGACGGTCTTACAGAACAGAAATAATCTCGGAAATGGCTGCTTTCAGTTTGTAATATGACGGTCTTATAGATGAAAAATAATATTGCAAATGGCTGCTTTCAGACAGTAATATGACCGTCTTATAGGCCACATATGATATTGCAAATGTTTGGTTTCTGTAGTAATATGACGTTCTTATAGAACACACAAAATATCGCAAATGCCTGCTTTAAATCAGTAATATGACGGTCTTACAGAACAGAAATAATCTCGGAAATGGCTGCTTTCAGTCAGTAATATGACGGTCGTATAGAACACAAATGATATTGCAAATGCCTGCTTTCTGGTAGCAATATGCCAGTCATATAGAACAGAAATGATATTGCAAATGCCTGCTTTCAGTCAGTAACATGACGGTCTTATAGAACACAAATAATATCGTATATGCCTCCTTTCAGTCAGTAATATGACGCTCTTAGACAACACAAATAATATCCCAAATCCCTGGTTTCAGTCAGTACTATGACGTTGTTATAGGACACAAATAATTTCACAAATGCCTGCTTTCAGTCAGTAATATGACGGTCTCATAGAACACAAATGATATTGCACATGCCTGCTTTCTGGTAGTAATATGACGGTCTTATAGAACACAAATGATAGTGCACATGACTGCTTTCAGTCAGTAATATGACGGTCTTATAGAACACAAATGATATTGCACATGCCTGCTTTCTGGTAGTAATATGACGATCTTATAGAACACAATTAATATAGCAAATGCCTGCTGTAAACCAGTAATATGACGATCTTATAGAGCAGAAATAATCTAGAAATGGCTGCTTTCAGTCAGTAATATGACGGTCTTATAGAATAAAAATAGTATCGCAAATGCCTGCTTTCAGTCAGTAATATGACGTTCTTATAGACCACATATGATATTGCAAATGTTTTCTTTCTGGTAGTAATATGACGTTCTTATAGAACACAAATAATATTGCAAATCCTGCTTTAAATCAGTAATATGAGGTACTTATAGAACACAAATGATATTGCAAATGCCTACTTTCTGTTAGTAATATTACGGTCTTATAAAACATAAATAATATACCAAATGGCTGCTTTCAGTCAGTAATATGACGGTCTTATAGAACACAAATAATTTCGCAAATGCCTGCTTACAGTCAATAATATGACGGTGTTATAGAACAGAAATAATATCGCCGTTGCCTGCTTTCAGTCAATAATATGACGGTCTTACAGAACACAAATAATGTTGCAAATGCCTGCTTTCTGGTAGTAATATGACGGTCTTATAGAACACAAATAATATTGCACATGCCTGCTTTCTGGTAGTAATATGACGTTCTTATAGAACACAAATAACATCGCCAATGCCTGCTTTCAGTCAGTACTAAGACGGTCTTATAAAACACAAATAATATCGCAAATGCCTCCTTTCAGTCAGTAATACGAGGGTCTTACAGAACACAAATCATGCTGCAAATGAACGCTTTCTGGTAGTAATATGACGGTCTTATAGAACACAAATAATATTGCAAATGCCTGATTTCTGGTAGTAATATGACGTTCTTATAGAACACACATAACATCGCCAATGCCTGCTTTCAGTCAGTAATATGACGGTCTTATAGAACAAAAATATATCGGAATTGCCTGCTTTCAGTCTGTAATATTACGGTCTTATAGAACACAAATGATATTGCATATGACTGCTTTCTTTTAGTAATATGATGTTCTTATAGAACACAAATACCATCGGCAATGCTTGCTTTCAGTCATTACTATGACGGTTTTATAGAACACAAATAATATCGCAAATGCCTGCTTTCAGTCAGTAATATGACGGTCTTATACAACACAAATGATATTGCAAATGCCTGCTTTCAGTCTATAATATGATGGTCTTATAGAATACAAATGATATTGCAAATGACTGCTTTCTTTTAGTACTATGACGCTCTTATAGAACGCACATTATATCGCAAATGCCTGCTTTCAGGCAGTAATATCACAGTCTTATAGAACACCAATAATATCGCAAATGACTGCTTTCAGTCACTAATATGAAGTTCTTATAGAACACAAATAATATCGCCAATGCCTGCTTTCTGGTAATATTCTGACGGTCTTATAGAACACATATAATACTCAAAATGCCTGCTTTCAGTCAGTAATATGACGGTACTATAAAACACAAATAATATCGCAAATGCATGATTTCAGTCTGTAATACGAGGGTCTTATAGAACACAAATCATATAGCAAATGACAGCTTTCTGGAAGTAATATGACGGTCTTATACAAGACAAATAATATTGCAAATCCCTGCTTTCTGGTAGTATTATGACGGTCTTATAGAACACAAATGATATTGCAAATGCCTGCTTTCTGGTGGTAATATTACGGTATGATAGAACACAAATGGTATTGCAAATACCCGCCTTCTCGTAGTAAAATGACGGTATTATAGAACACAAATGATATTGCACATGTCTGCATTCTGGTGGTAATATGACGGTCTTATAGAACACAAATAATATCGCAAATGCCTTCTTTCAGTCAGTAATATGAAGTTCCCATAGAACACAAATAATATCGCAAATAGCTGCTTTCAGTCTGTAATATGACAGTCTTATAGAACACAAATGATATTGCAAATGCCTGATTGCTGGTAGTAATATGACGGTCTTATAGAATACAAATGACATTGCAAATGCGTGCTTTCTGGTAGTAATATGACGGTATTCTAGAACATGACTGATAGATGCAAATACCTGCTTTCTGGTAGTAATATGACGTTGTTATACAACACAAACAATATTGCAAATGCCTGCTTTCAGGTAGTAATATGACGTTCTTATTGAACACAAATAACATCGCCAATGCCAGCTTTCAGTCAGTACTAAGACGGTCTTATAGAACACAAATAATATCGCAAATGCTTGCTGTCTGGTAGTAATATGACGGTCTCATATAACACGAATAATATTGCAAATGCCTGCTTTCTGGTAGTAATATGACGTTCTTATAGAACACACATAACATCGCTAATGCCTGCTTTCAGTGAGTACTATGACGGTGGTGTAGAACACAAATAATATCGCAAATGCCTGCGTTCAGTCTGTAGTATGACGTCTTATACAATACAATAATATCGCCAATGCCTGTTTCAGTCTGTAATATGACGGTCTTATAGAACACAAATGATATTTCAAATGACTGTTTTCTTTTAGTAATATGAAGCTTTTATAGAACGCATATTATATCAAAAATGGCTACTTTCAGTCTGTAATATGAAAGTCTTAGAGAAAACTAATGATATTGCAAATGCCTACTTTCTGGTACTAATATCACGGTCTTATAGAACACAAATAACATCGCCAATGCCTCTTTCAGTCAGTAATATGACGGTCTTATGGAACACAAATAATATCGCAAATGCCTGCTTTCAGTAAGTAATATGACTGTCTTCTAGAACACGATTGATATTGCAAATGCCTGCTGTCTGGTAGTAAAATGACAGTCTTCTAGAACACGAATAATATTGCAAATGCCTGCTTTCAATCGATAATATGACGGTCTTATAGAAAACAAATAATATCACAAATTCGTGCTTTCAGTCTGTAATATGACACACATTATATTGCAAATGCCTGCCTTCTGGTAGTAATATGACGCTCTTTAAGAACGCACATTATATTGCAAATGGCTACTTTTAGTCTGTAATATGACAGTCTTATGGAAAACTAATGAAATTGCAAATGCTTGCTTTCTGGTAGTAATATGACCGTCTTATAGACCACCACTAATATCGCAAATGCCTGCTTTCAGTCAGTAATATCACGATCTTATAGAACACCAATAATATTGCATATGCCTGCCTTCAGTCAGTAATATGGCGGTCTTATAAAACACAAATCATATAGCAAATGCCTGCTTTCTGATAGTACTATGACGGCTTTATGGAACACACATGATATCTCAAATGCCAGCTTTCAGTCGCTACTATGACGGTCTTCTAGATCACAAGTAATATCCCAAATATCTCCTTTCAGTCAGTAATATGACGGTATTATACAACGCAAATAATATCGTAAATGCCTGCTTTCAGTCAGTAATATGACGGTCTTATAGAACACAAATAATATCGCGACTGCCTGCTTTCAGTCAGTAATATGACGGTCTTATAGAACACACATAATATCGCAAATGCCTGCTTTCAGTCAATAATATCACGGTCTTATTGAACACCATTAATATCGCAAATGCCTGTTTTCAGTCAGGTCCTCTAGAACACAAATGCTATTTCAAATGCCTGCTTTCTGGTAGTACTATGACGGTCTTATAGAACACAAATGATATTGCAAATGAGTGCTTTCTGGTAGTAATACGACTGTCTTATAGAAGACACTTAATATTGCAAATGCCTGCTTTCAGTCAGTAATATTACGGTCTTATAGAACACAAACGATATCGCAAATACCAGCTTTAAGTCAGTAATGACATTGCAAATGCGTGCTTTCTGGTAGTAGTATGACGGTCTTCTACAACATGACTGATAGATGCAAATACCTGCTTTCTGGTAGTAGTATGACGGTCTTATACAACACAAACAATATTGCAAATGCCTGCTTTCAGGTAGTAATATGACGTTCTTATTGAACACAAATAAAATCGCCAATGCCAACTTTCAGTCAGTACTAAGACGGTCTTATAGAACACAAATAATATTGCACATACTTCCTGTCTGGTAGTAATATGACGGTCTCATATAACACGAATAATATTGCAAATGCCTGCTTTCTGTTAGTAATATGACGTTCTTATAGAACACACATAACATCGCTAATGCCTGCTTTCAGTGAGTACTATGACGGTGGTATAGAACACAAATAATATCGCAAATGCCTGCGTTCAGTCTGTAGTATGACGTCTTATACAATACAATAATATCGCGAATGCCTGTTTCAGTCTGTAATATGACGGTCTTATAGAACACAAATGATATTTCAAAGGACTGCTTTCTTTTAGTAATATGAGGCTTTTATAGAACGCACATTATATCAAAAATGGCTACTTTCAGTCTGTAATATGAAAGTCTTAGAGAAAACTACTGATATTGCAAATGCCTACTTTCTGGTAGTAATATCACGGTCTTATAGAACACAAATAACATCGCCAATGCCTCTTTCAGTCAGAACTATGACGGTCTTATAGAACACAAATAATATCGCAAATGCCTGCTTTCAGTCTGCAATATGACGGTCTACTAGAATACAACTAATATTGCAAATGCCTGCTTTCAGTCAATAATATGAAGGTCTTATAGAACACAAATGATACTGCAAATGCCTGCTGTCTAGTAGTAATATAACGGTCTTCTAAAATACAACTAATATTGCAAATGCCTGCTTTCATGCAATAATATGACGGTCTTATAGAACACACATAATATCCCAAATCCCTGCTTTCAGTCTGTAATATGACGGTTTTATAGAACACAAATGATATTGCAAATGTCTGCTATCTTTTAGTAATATGACGCTCTTATAGAACGCACATTATATCGCAAATGGCTACTTTCAGTCTGTAATCTGACAGTCTTATAGAAAACTAATCATATTGTAAACGCCTGCTTGCTGGTAAGAGTATGACGGTCGTATAGAACACAACTATAATCGCAAATGCCTGCTTTCAGTCAGTAATATCACGGTCTTATAGAACACCAATAATATCACAAATGCCTGCTTTCTGGTAGTAATATGACGGTCTTATAGAACACAAATAACATCGCTAATGCCTGCTTTTTCGTAGTAATATGACGTTCTTATAGAAAAAAAGATAACATCGCCAATGCCTGCTGTCAGTCTTTAATACGACGGTCTTATAGAACACAAATAATATCGCAAATGCCTGCTTTCAGTATTTAATACGACGGTCTTCTAGAATACAAATAATGTTGCAAATGCCTGCTTTCAGTCACTAATATAACGGTCTTATCGAACACCAATAATTTCGCAAATGCCTGCTTTCAGTCAGGAATATGACTGTCTTATAGAACACAAATAATATCGGAAATGCCTGCTTTCTGGTAGTATTATGACGGTCTTATAGAACACAAATTATATGCAAATGCCTGCCTTCTGGTAGTAATATGACGCTCTTATAGAACGCACATTATATCGCAAATGGCTACTTTTAGTCTGTAATATGACAGTCTTATGGAAAACTAATGAAATTGCAAATGCCTGCTTTCTGGTAGTAATATGACCGTCTTATAGCCCACCACTAGTATAGCAAATGCCTGCTTTCAGTCAGTAATATCACGATCTTATAGAACACCAATAATATCGCAAATGCCTCCTTTCAGTCAGTAATATGACGGTCTTATAGAACACAAATAATATCGGAAATGCAAGCTTTCTGGTAATAATGTGACGGCCTTATACAACACATATAATATCGCAAATCCCTGCTTTCAGTTAGTAATATGACGGTCTTATAAAACACGAATAATATCGCAAATGCCTGCTTTCAGTCAGTAATATGACGGTCTTATAGATCACAAATAATATCGGAAATGGCTGCTTTCTGCTAATAATATGACGGTCTTAAAGAACACATATAATATCGCAAATGCATGCTTTCAGTCAGTAATATGACGGGCTTATAAAACACAAATGATATCGCAAATGCCTGCTTTCAGTCTGTAATATGACGGTCTTATAAAACACAAATGATATTGCAAATGACTGCTTTCTGGTAGTAATACGACTTTCTTTAAGAACAAAACTAATATTGCAAATGCCTTCTTTCTGGTAGTAATATGACAGTCTTATAGAAGACATATAATATTGCAAATGCCTGCATTCAATCAGTAATAGGACGGTTTTATAGAAGATAAATAATTTCGTCAATGTCTGGTTTCTGGTAGTAATATGACGGTCTCATAGAACACACTTCATATTCGAAACGCCTTCTTTCTGTTAGTAACATGATGGTCTTAAAGAAGACAAATGATATTGCAAATACTGGCTTTCTGGTACTAATATGACGATCTTATAGAACACAAATAATATCCCAAATGGCTGCTTTCAGTCACTAATATCATGGTCTTATACAACACACATTATATCGCAAATGGCTGCTTTCAGTCAGCAATATGAAGGTCTTATAGAACACAAATGATATTACAAATGCCTGCTTTCTGGTAGTAATATGACGGGCTTATAAAAACCAAATGATATTTCAAATGCTTGCTTTTGTAGTACTATGACGGTCTTAAAGAACACAATTAACATCGCCAATGCCTGCTTTCAGTCAGTACCATGACGGTCTTGTAGAATACAAATAGTATCGCTAATGCGTGCTTTCAATCTGTAATATGACTGTCTTAGAAAACAAACATAGTAGTAATATGACAGTCTTATAGAAGACATATAATATCGCAAATGCCTGCTCTCAATCAGTAATAGGACGGTTTTATAGAAGACAAATAATATCGCAACTGCCTGCTTTCTGGTAGTAATATGACGGTCTTACAGAATACATTTGATAATTCAAATGCCTTCTTTCTGGTAGTACAATGACGGTCTTATAGAACACAAATGATATTGCAAATACATGTTTTCTGGTACTAATATGACGATCTTATAGAAGACAAATAATATCCCAAATGGCTGCTTTCAGTCAGTAATATCATGGTCTTATAGAACACATACAATATCGCATATGCCTGCTTTCAGTCAGTAATATCACGGTCTGATAGAACACAACTAATTTCGCTAATGCCTCCTTTCAGTCAGTAATATGACGGTCTTATAGAACACAAATGATATTGCAAATGCCTGCTTTCTGATAGTACTATGACGGCTTTATGGAACACACATGATATCTCAAATGCCAGCGTTCAGTCGCTACTATGACGGTCTTCTAGATCACAAATAATATCGCAAATGGCTGCTTTCTGCTAATAATAGGACGGTCTTAAAGAACACAACATATAATATTGCAAATGCATGCTTTCAGTCAGTAATATGACGGGCTTATAAAACACAAATGATATCGCAAATGCCTGCTTTCAGTCT